>PVIR01022910.1:0-27658 GCA_004026965.1 Petromus typicus | reverse complement strand
ATAATATTACATACTTATCAGAACCACTACATTAAAAGTAGTGACAATAAAAACTAAGAGCAAAGATATAGAGAAATGTTGTCACTCAAAAACTGGTGGTGAGAATATGAAAAGTTATAGACCCTCTGGAAAACAGTTCAGCTTTTCTTTTAAACTAATAGGTGCTTGACATATGGCCCAGCAACTGAAGTCTTGAACGTTTGTACCAGAGAACTACAGACTTATTCTGGAATATAAATTGCTACATGAAGATGTACAGTAGCCTTTTATTCCCCAAAATAACAACAAAGTGAAAACGCCCTATATGTCATTTTGTAAAACCCAAGTGGTTGAACTCTGGTATGCTCAGACCGCAATACTATGGGTAGTGAAAAGGAATTCACTGTCACTATATACAAGGTTCTGAATTGGTGAGAAGACCAATGTTAAAAAGTTATATTTTATATGATTTCATTCACATTCTTAAATGACAAAATTAAGGAAACACATAAAAGGTTAGCAGTTACCAAGGAATAAGAAAAATACTATAAGGGCAAGAGAAAGTAGTTGTGGGTATAAAAGAATAACAGGAGAGATCACTGTGGTCATGGTCACATTCGGAATCTTCACAACACCAATGTCCTGGTTATGATATTATATTCCAGTTGTCTTGATATTACTATTGAGGGAAAAAAGGATATACAGGATCTCTGCATGTTATTTCTTAAATACACATGTGAATCTAATTTTCACAATAAAAAGTTTCTGAGAATATTTTATACAGTGCTTTCAAATGCTTAAATATATGCAGTGGTACAAATGCACCTACTCCCAAATGCTTTTCCAAATAAGAGAAATTGATCATTTAAAATATATGCCATTTAGAAGTTAAGATTTCATTCATAAATCTAAGTCCTTCCTCATTTCATCAAATAGAGTGGGTTAACGTCCACAGGTGTTCATGGCAAGTCTTCAGTTTGGCGATTAGTAGGCATAGTTCTGAAAGTCCTCACAACCTTGCCATTTTGTAATCACTCTTTCAAAAGCTGTCAACTTCTATATTAACTCAAGATCGTGCTGCAACTTGCTCATTTTTTTTTTATTGGACAATCAAATCTTCATTTTAGAATGCTTTTAAACTCTGGACCTCTTCTGTCCAATAGACCTATTAAGGTTATTTGTTTCCTACTAAAATTATATATTCTGGAAACTATAAGAGGAGTCTTTCTTAAATAAATATAACATCAAGATTTGATGGAATCTTTGGAACATCTATGACCTCTAAGGACTCAATTCTGAAAGAAAAGGCCTTATCTCTGCTGTTTTGGGTTATAGGCCACAAAAGATGAATTAAGATTTGAGTTCTGACTTCCTGCCTGATTGTCCCTGTGACCAATTCAGTTATATCTTCAAACCTTAATGTTCCATTTTCAAAAGTGGCAGAACTGTCTGTATTTCATTCATCACATTCTGCCAGGAGAAAAGCTATATGTTTGCAGGAGAAAATACTAACTACTTAAGAAAAGATTCAAATTAAAGGAAATTTAATTCACCTGAGTAGCAGTCAGCGTGTCTCCAGAATCTCCTCGGGAAACCATGGATTCCTTTTCCCCAATCCACACTTCCTCTTCCTCTGCGTTTTCCATGAACTGCAGGTACTGAAGGGACTCCACCAGCTGAAGGCCACTACAGCAAGATGATTAGCCAGATAAGCAGTGAGGCTACACCACAGTGGTTCAACTTCAACAAAGCTCACTAGGTATTCTCAACAAAGTGGTCAGGCTGACGTGGGCCAGAGCACAGTTCCTACTGCTACTGGTCAGTGGTCCAGTTCTCCTGTGAAACAATGGAGACTCCTGCCCTACCAATTCACTCACTGGGAAACTACTGATGAGAGAAAACCCCATCCAAACAAAAAGAAAGGCTAAGACTTCAGAGTTGGAGGCTCTGTCCTTTACCTAGAGCATCACATTTCTTCTTGTGTGATAAAGGCCCACAAAACTAAAGGTTCTTTTCTTTAGCTGCCCAGGGGGAAAAATATCTTCCTACTGCCAACAGATGTGGGATTCTCGTTGGACATTGTTTTATATAGTGGGCGGTTCATGTTATCTGTATGGCTGTAGGAGGGAAGAGTATGTTTCCGCTGCTACATTACAAAAGGGTGCACATAATATTAAAACATTAAACAGACAAGAGGATAATAACCTGGGGTGTCGGACAACATACATATGAAAGGATGGTAAATGATTGTCATTCAATGCAGAAGGGAACACATTTCAGAAGACAGGAAGTGATCTTTTCTGGAGGGTAAACGAGGAGCCTCACAGAGGACTCTGTTTTGGAGCCGTGTCGTATAAGGTAGACAGGCACTGGGGAGAGGGGTCAGTGCGAAAGCAGCCCCTGGAGAGTTCTCCCTGCACCAGCCAATACCCACCTCCAAGGAAGATAATCTGGCCTTTCGTCCCTCACTCACCGAGCATCAGCCAACTCTTTGAGCTTCTCCCAGTGTTCCACAAACCGAGTCATCCGCTCCTCGATCTCCTCTTGTCCCACAGCAGCCTGGTCTTTCAGGCTTTTTGCCATTTCCAGAACATTCTAAAGAGGAAATCCTCATCATGTCCTCATCACCCCATGATCTCTCCCCACTCAGCTATCATGTCTTGCAAAGTACCTAGTCCTTCCTACTCTTTAGATCATGCATAAACTCCGTGGGATGTGAGAAGGTCCAGGAAATCCAGAGAGAAGAAAGAAAACCGTGGCAAGATCTGTCATGCTAAACTCTCCCACACATGGTAGCAAGTGTCTCGGCACTTGTACACTAGGCTGTACCTCATTATCTACTTTGCAGATTATTCATGGCCACAGTAGGACTAGATGGAGAGTCACCTTCATTGCATAAGGATCAAATATAGTTTCTCAGTTGTCCCAACCACTAATGACTAGTGTTTGTGACTGTCACATTTAGATGCAACAGTCACAGGGAGATAGTGGTGTCATCTCTTTAATTAAAAAACGAAGGAACTTCCATTGTGTTATTTATGTCTCTTCAGATCTTGTATTCTGTCCCTACCTGGACGGCAGGTTCATGGGCCACCAGCTCCCCTTCTAGACGTTTGTGCTTTTTCATTAAGTTCTGGACACTCTGCAGATCCTTGCCATAGTCCTGGGAGCTCACACGTAACAGCTTCTCCCTAGAACCCAGAGGCAAAAATACAAAAAAGAAAATTGGGAGTTTAGACATCTGAGGTTATTAGAAAACAGCAACTTTATGGGGGTATGTACGTGGAGCGGTGGTAAATTCTGGAACAGTCTGGTGCCAAAACCAAAATGATAAGTAGAGGCAGAAGCTTTCAGAAAAAAATCCACATTATACTAATGCAAATTAAAATAATAAACTTACCTTTGCTGTTGTACAGCTGTAAACATCTTCCTATAATCCCTTTAACCTGTGTATCTTATCTTTGCTGAAGAATATACAGTGTTGTTTCTCTTTTCAAAGAATGTGAAAATTATCTGACTTCCTGGCTTTTATCATTTTGTCTATTAAAGTCAATAGTGAGCGGCTAGAATGGATATAGCCCTGGTATTATTAGAGTCATGGCAGTTAGCTAGCCCCAGTTATAAAATGTTTGAATATCACCATGAAGGACAAAGACTATAGAGACAATGTGATGCTATTTTTTTACTGGGATACTGAAATTGTCCTACGTATTGTTCTGTTGATCTTACTTCCCTCTAAATTCACTCATGACTCATACAAGTTAGTGTATTTGCAGAAGAGAAACACGATGAGGCAGGTTAAATGAAAAGTCAGCAGATATTTTTATCCATTAAAATTTGCCCATAGGATTGTAACAAAAATAAGATTTATATGAAAACATGAGAGATGCTACATGACATTCTCTACTGCATCCAAGTCAGTGTTGTATAAGACAAACCAACTGTGGAAATCATAATGACAGTGTTCTTGTCTTCTGGGTAAGCTGTAGGTGCCGAGCTACCTGTCTTACCCCTTTCACAAACAGCATAGAAGAAGCACCTATAACATCTGAGTTTTCTTTCTAGAGTATATATCAACAGCTCCCTAGCCTATCCACACTCATCTTTCCCTGCCTCCATCAGTGAGGGAACTTGGAAAAAATAGAACTTTTAAAAACTTTACAATGGAACAATATGATTAAAAGTTACACCGGCTTCAAGAAACAATGATCTATTTCATTTTAATATATATTAGAACATATTTGGTGCACTACGTCTATTCTCTTGGATTATCCAGGTTATGTGCATTGGGGATACATACTCTATCCATGACTCCTCATCATCTAGGTCCTGAAAGAACTGGAACAAGGCATAGTCCACTTTCAGTTTCTCGTGGTGAGCAGCTGCCAAGTCTTGGACGCTCTCAAAGCGCTCATTAACACTCTTCATTTCCTCTTCTATCTTCTCAATGTTGAAAGTTCCACTGGAGATCAAATCGTCAGCCAAACTATTCAGATCCTTGAGTGCATCCTAGAAAGACCCATAGTGCTCAGTGAATGGGATAATACAGGTATTACACAGACTCCAAACTTGAGTTCTAGTTCAAAGTTCAGGCCAAATAGATTGTTTCCAAAGATAATGAATTGGAAGTTACTCAGTGTTATGTATTTTACACAATATAAAGTGTTCAAGATTGGATAAAAGCCAGATCAGAAAGCAATTTAGAGATCATATTACTCAAATTATGTACTTCGTCTGATATTTTTACCTATCTTTTCTTGCTCTCCCAAATGAGAAAACAAGATCTTGGTGAGCAATCACTTGTTCCCACGAAGGACTGCCTTCCTTGATAGTATTGAATTTTATAGTCACTGATTGATTAAAATGTTCAACTATTTTATTGGTAAAAATATGTCTAGGCTGCTCACCGAACATCCCCAGCCTCTTCTATACCTGTTTCCATTCAAAGCAGTACTACTACCCTAGCCATGTTATAGAAAATAACACAAGTCCACAAGAATTAAGGCTAGAAAGGTTTGGACTTTTTACCCTTTCTGCATGTATCTGTATTAACAAATAAAACAGATTTTATATATTTCCCTATTAGGTATTAGGATTTAATATCTAACAGTAATTTTGTCACTGATCCCAGGGAAAACTGTTAGTTGATATTTGGCTTCCACTGGCCCTTCAATGGAAGTGTGTATGTACTTCAAATTATTGAATATGTCCCCCAGTTAAATTGTTTTTTTTCTCTCTAGTTAGATAAAATTAAACCCCTGTGTTCTTGCAGAGGCCATATCAGATATGAAACTTTGGGAAAGAGTAGGTTTATAGACGGACCTCCGTAAAAGATAAACAAGATAGCTTTCAGGGTCCACTTCTCCAAATCTTAGAGTTAGGAGTTTAGTATTGATCAACAATGATTATTATAGTGACTCTGCAGCTTTTGGGTTGGATTAGATCTAGTTTAAAAGGAGCAAGAGTTGAAAACATCAAATTGAGTTTTGTGAAGCTTTGTACTCAAATGATCAACTGAGAAAGGAGAAAGTCAGAAACACTTTCAGCCCAGAGTAGTGGGAGGAGTCTGAACTGCTAACCTCACGAGTCTCCATCTCTTTTTCCAGTAGCTGGTGCTTCTTGAGCAGGTTTCCTGCGGAAGCCAAGTCCTTGGCCTGATCTTTCATAGCCAGCAATGTTTCTGCCTGGGAATAGGGAAATAACCAATAAAACTGATAGATAAGACTGTATTTAAGAATAGTTATTCAGCAGCTATGTCTCCAACTGTTCTCCATGATAGGTTAAGAAAATTATTTACATGTAACTCATTTATTTTACAAGTATTGTTAAACTCCCACCATCTCCAGGTACAATTACCTCTGAAAGCCAGAACTCGAAGTCCCGGATGCCGGTGGTGAACCTCTGTTGGCGACTTGCCTCGTCCAGCTTCTTCCCTTTGTCTATTGTTCTCTCATAGAGCTGTTCCCACTGTTCCTTTAAGTCTTGAAGTTGATTCTTATGCAAAGGAAAGTGAGTATCATTCTGGGATATGGGTTCTAGAGTCCTGTAATAACTTGAGAAGATAATGTAAGAAGGTTCTGGATAATTGAGTCACTCATACTCAAATGGACATACCTTCAAGACATCCTCATAAGTGAAATAAATAGGTCACACATGTATAAACATCATGTTTTCTCTGGTATGAGAAATAAGATGTAAATGAGTTCTAGTACATATAGTAGATATAGTGAAATAGAAAATATTTTAAGGAAAGAGGGTGTAGGGTTAAATAACGAGGAGAAAGGGAATGTAATAGTAATAAAAAGGAAACAAAGCTTACATACATAGAGGGTAGGGGGTTGCAGGGTGGGTGGGGAAATCAGGAAAAATGAGAATCAAGTCATATCATATTCTGGTACAAACTCTCAATGTTGAATGCGATGATGATATGTATATACAATGTACCAATAAAGATTTGAATTTTTTTTAAAAAGAAAGAAATTAGCCAAACTTTTCTGAGATTAGGTGTGACCACTGATATGATGTGTACAAATAAAAATTTATTATAATAAAAGACATTTTGCTATTCACCTCCCTCAAAATATTTCCCCTGACTTCCAACACCCTTAATCCATGATTCTTTTCATTTTCTGAAGCAAGTCTTCTTTCATAAGGGTCTAGAGTTGTACCATTATAGAAGCCTCTGTGTACTGAATCCATTTAAAATAACTGCATTTCAAGGTCATTTCTACTTGGAGTAAGAAGCAGAAATAGTAGGGTGGCAGATCCAGTGCATGGGGTGAATGATATACATTATATTTTTATGAGCCTAAGATTTTCTATCCAATGCCATGGTGCAGAGTCACTCACTGTATTTATTCACTGTATTTATCACACCTTGTGAAAATACTCAAGAAAGAGGATTTCCAGAACTGCTTCGGAAAGTGGTAAGTATGATAGATTATGTGTGTTTCAAATGATGCGTAGAATTTAGATGGGAATTGATGACAATGTGCCTTTTACTATAATAAGTATTGAAAATGGAAGTTAATCTAGGTAGATTCATGAAGTCTTGGATTAGAGGCAATTTTTTTTTTTTTTTTTTGAGACTTGCTTTGTAGTTCAGGCTGGTCCTGAACTCAGCCTCGAACTCAGCAATCCTCCTGTCTCTGCTCCTAAGTGCTGGGATTACAGGCATGAGTCACCACAACTGGCATTGTTGTATGTGGTTACCTGGGATCAAACCTGGGCCCTTGCACTCGCAAGACCAGCACCAGAACCACTGAGCTAAATCCCAGGCCCTGAAGGCAAAATTTTTTAAACTCCTATGCTGATTGATTATAAGATTCAGCATACAAACCCCAGAAGATTCTCAGCAAGAGGGACAAAAAGTAGAAAACAAGCAGAATAAGACTTGAGAATGAAGGTGAAATCCTTCCTGACATTTCTGGAACTGACTATGATGGAATCTGTATGGTATGAGCATCACTAGTGTCTTCCTCCTTTGTGAAACAACTAGACAGTAAACTACTGACTGCAGAGCACTGTCATACTGCTACTCCTGGAACACTGAGAGGTTCAAAGTGTTCTTTTCATGTTCCCAGAGCAGAACCTTTACCTCAACGGTTTCTTCATTTCCCTCACATGCCTTTCGCTCAAGCAGGGACTGGCCCAGTTTCATCACTCCTTTGACTTCCTCTTCTCTCCCAATGACTTCGTTTTCAAATTTCTTATACTGAAGATACTTCCTCTGAAAGCAAAAACCACATAATCTTTTCATCTAGGAAAATGAGACATAGTGGTCTTAATAGTAAAGGACTTGTGAGTAGGAAATGGGAGGGGACCTTCAGCCACCAAGAAGGAAATCGCAAAAATTTCCAAGATCTGTTTTAAACCTGCCTGTATGTTGGTGGTATCTTTATAGGATTCATCACAGGCTGTAGGTAGCATTTCTTCAATCCATTCTTTCAGCTCCTCAAGGTCTCGGTAGAATTGTTTCAGGTCAGCGAGATTCCCAAGCTTTTCCCACTCAGCATCCAGCAGCTCTTTAAGAGCATTCCATCTGGAGGAGGAAGCTGAATCACTCTGGACCTTCCACACAGCCCTCTGCTCTGATAGCCAGATTCGTGAATATTTCCATTTCCCAACCTGCCCTATTCTTTTCATACAGTCTCATTATTTTCACTTATAAAATGCAACAGTTAAGTCGAATAACTTCTAAGGCAAGTTTAAGTCTTTTATTCAACAACCGTACATCAGGAAATTTCCTAAGATGTCAAAATGAAGAATTTAGAAGCGATAAGAACACTCAGTGTCATCCCCTTCTCACTATTACCAAAGAAGCCACTTTGCTACCTCTTCCTGTAACAGTGGGCCTGACCTGTCTAGCACTTTTTGAAGACGTGTAGTAATCTCTCGCTTGGCGTAGTGGTTATCAGCTATAAGCTGATCAGCAAATTCTTTCAAATTGGTGATCTTTTCTTCCTGGATAAACCAAAGGAAAAAAAAAATACAAAATGAATGGAAATTTAGGCCAAACTCTCTTCTAAAGAAGAACAGAAATATCCTTTATGGCTTGAGGGGAAGAACTAGGAAGAGAATAAATGCTTACCCAGAAGTGGATTCCAATTCAGTGGAGAAGAAACATGGAACCATTACACTGGGATGGACTACTTGCCTAACACTGAGTTTCCTAAAGAACAGCCCTTTCTTCTGACTATTCTAAAGGGTGAGCCCAGCATTGGGTAAGATGTGCAATAGATTATTACTAAGGCACTTTTAATTCTAAAATTTGCTCTTTAGAATGCTGAACTGAAAATCAGAAAGTCCAACTGGCACATGCAATTTAGGCAAATGCCAAGCTATTCTTCCTGCCTTAAAGGTGTCTTCAAGAAGCAAAGGCCAATTACAATACTAATTAGCAACGAAGCTAGAAAAAATGTGAAAGATTTCTGTTGTTATCAGGAACAGAGATTATCAGAAGTTTAGATTAATTGTTACCTGGGCAGAGATTGCTGCTTTCAAATCATCTCGTTTCTTCATCAAAGCCTCAAGACTGTTTAAGGGATCCTTCTCATCTGTCCTTAGGGAACTCTCACGTGCCACCATCCAGCTCTCAACCTGTTCACAGTCTCCTTGGAAAAACTACAGTGGATAAAAGCAGAGTTAGAGGGTATGGTCATTCCAAGAGAGGAGAGAAAATGGTCCTGCCCCTCTCCCAAGTCATTATGAAGGATCCTACAAAGGGTGCTTGTAACCCTTCAGGAAACATTCATACAATGAATTGTAGCTATACTGAAACTTGTGTTTCTTTTTCCTGAGCACATACTCTATGCTTTTATATAAATTATACCCAATTTTGAAATGCTGTTTCCCATAACTTACACAGTAGAGATACATACTAGCTATACTTTAAGCTTCTGTTAAATGCTATCCATGAGGTACTTTGTGACATGACCATACCTTCTCTTCAGAGTTGTAATCACTCTCTCTTTAGCTTGAAAGCATTTAGGTATTTGTTTTATTAACAACCATTTCCTATATTAGAAGGATGTATATATTATGTGTCTAATTTCAGCACTAGCATGTGTAGTGACCTGGGTCCAACCCCAATTACCACCATCACCACACAAAAATAGTAAGAAACAAACCATTGTCTTATTATTAATATTTTTGGTACCAGGTCCTGCACACAGTAAGTTCTCAATGAAAATCAACTGGTCCCTTAGTCATTTAATAAATAACAATCATTCTTATGGCTAGGATGGACCAGTGTGACCACCATTAATATGTCTCTTCAAATAGGGATGAGTAAAGAACAGTGGCCAACTTAGGCAGTAGGTCATGGTGTCAATTACCAAGAGACACCCTTGTCTTTACAATACAGAAACCCTACTGCAATGAGTGCCTGTAGTGACCACATAAAAGTTTGTGCAAAGAAGATATTGAGGCTAACTTTGCCTAATTACTGGAACTTTTCTGTACCTGCAATGCCAGGCATTGTTCTAGCATCTTTCTGCGTTCTTCCCAAGCCTTCTCCAAATTGTCTCTGTTTTGTTGGACAGCTTGAAGCTTTTTCTCAATTTCTGGACTCCTCCTGTGCCCACTGTCAATAAGTTCTCTGCCAAACTCTTCTACGGCCCGGAAGGTGGGGATCTCTGCCTCCATTTCACTGTGTTGCTCCTTGAGGAAACAGAAAAAAAGAGATCAGTGAGATCAACTTTGCTGAAAAATATTTAATAGGGCAGGCTATCAAATCAAGGGATCAATAGCATGGATTTTACTGCCGTGCCTACCTGGTGTCGCTCTAGCAAGATCTCTGTGCCAGTTAAGTCGCTGGCCAGCTCCTGTGATGACACCATTCCACCAATGACTTTCATCCAATTTTCTAGGTCACTAGAGAAATACACATACTGGGATTGGTGAGATCTTGCCATTGGCTACAGAGCTTTCTACACACTTCCTATCTAGAAAACATTACAAAAATAATACTTTCTATCTGTTTTTATTATTGAATTTATTGATGTATTTCAGATATACATTATGGTCACATCCAACATTATAAATTTGTACCTGTACATGCTATATCTTGATTCTCATTTTTTTTTTTTTTTAGGTTTTTTTTTGAGACAGGGTTTCGCTTTGTGGTTCAGGCTGGCCCTGAGCTCAGCCTCCAACTCACATCACAGCAATCCTCCTGCCTCTACCTCCTGAATGCTGGGATTACAGGCGTGAGCCACCACGCCCAGCACTGTGGTATGTGGTACTGGTTGCTGCTGGGTGTGAGTCTCCATGCCCAGTATGGTATGTGGTTACCGGGGAATCGAACCCGGGCCCTTGCGCTTGCAAGACAGGCACCGGAACCACTGAGCTAACTCCCTGGCCCTTGATTCTCATTTTTACCCATTCTTCTGTCCTCTCTACAACCCCTACCCCTACATTCCCTCAGGGAATTCTCATGCTTTGTTTTATTTATTTTTTTTTTTTTTGAGACAGGGTTTCACTTTTGTAGTTCAGGCTGGCCCTGAGCTCATTATGTAGCCCAGGCAAACCCTTACATCACAATAATCTTCCTGCCTCTGCCTCCTCAGTGCTAGGATTACAGTTGTGAGCCACCACGCTCGGCATTGTGGTATGTGGCACTAGTACCTGGTGGGCGCAAGTCTGCATCCCCAGCACTGTTGTATGTGGTTACTGGGGATCGAACCTGGGCCCTCGCACTTATAAGGCAGGCGCTGGAACCACTGAGCTAAATCCCCAGCCCGAGAGATTTCTTTTTTGCAAATCAATTTATTGATAGTCAAACAACTAGCTTGTATTGAGTACCTACTAAATATCAAATATTGTGAAAAAGATGTTATATATTTCCTCTACTAACTTAGTTTTAGGTTGGAGGATAAAGACAAACAGACATTGACACTGGTAGCTGTTTAAAAAAATTTGAAGCAAAGGTAAAATAAAGTGACAAAACACAGTGTTTGTGCTGCTCAAGGTGGGGAACACTACTGTAATTCTGTAATATTGAGAAACAAGATTTCATAAGGAGAAGGAACATTTGACCTGGAATCCTAATGATCAATGCATATATATGATTTTCAGTAATGGCTACGGTTCCATCATTCATACAAGAAAAACTACAGATTGCTGGCATTGCTAAATTAGGGGAGGAATTGCTGAGAATAAATACGTTCATTGTGCTTCTTTCTTAAACTGCTGTTTCTTAGACCTTTCTATTCCAAATGCTTCTCCAAACAGCTCTTATGAAGGATAGAAGTATTTTATAAAGTGTGTATTTGCCACTTAAGTTTTAATAATAGTCAAACTAGACTGTACCATGACATAGAAAATTCTCCAGGATCTAATTTCAACATTCTAAACATATCTGTTGCTGTCATTTTCTTACCACTCCCACATATAAATCCCTGTTCTGGTTCTCCCCTTCATGAACATTCTCTGTTTTCCTTATCCTTGTGTTTTTATTTGCACAGTTACACCTGTGTGAATAGTTTTTTCTTCTGTCAACATCCTGAGCCATAAAATGCTCCTTTATTTATAATGCATTGCTTGTTCCTCTCTCTCTGATTCCTACTGTTGTCATTTTAAAACGTGAATTTTGCTTCTCTGTTGTCTTCTACAGTTATCTGTATCCTTCTCTGCCTCTCAACAAAAAGAAAGCTCTGTGCCCTATAGATTCTGACCCAATCTCTTCCATATAAAATGCACTTTATACCTTGCTTAATTGATCTGTGTAGCATCACATGTCTTAAACTGTCAATATTTTATGACTTTAAATATTGAATCTGCCATTTTTTAGTCTTGGCAGAGGACTATGTGTGGACACAGGGCTATCTTCCAAACTCCACAGTGAACAGCAGAGATTATCCATGTACCTGGTGGCTGTGTTCCTTCTGAGCCTTACCTGACCTTATTGAGAAACAGGTAGAATTTGTGGGCCTCGCTCAGGCTCTCCTTGCGCTCCTTTGTCAGCTCCTGCAAGTCATCCCAGGCCTTTTCCAGCTCTGTGCACTGTCTCTGCAGGTCCTCAGTCGCATCCGGGTGGGACTTACTAAGCCGCTCGGCTGTTTCCACCAACATGGCAACCTGGAAAGGGGCAAGAGATATGATAAGTAGCCCAGCCCTGTACCTGAATATTACAGAACAAAAAAACCCTGTTCTGGGAGTCATTTCCCCAAATAGATAGAGGTAAGGTTTAATCCCATTTTCTTAATATTTCAGAAAATAGTATCAGCCTTTTATTTCCTGTAACTCTGAACTATTTAAGATTGACCTGACCATTAGTTCTCTAAAAGTGCTGCTGTGTGAGAGAATAGTTAGGCAGCTCTGCTGGCCACTGGCAACATCAGTTAAAGAACTCAAGGATCCTGATTCTTCATGTAGCTTCTTCATGTGTCTTTCCAAGACACACCATTCTGTTCTTTTTGTTCTGCAAACAAATGCCAAGTTGTATCTTGCCTCCCATGTGTCTGGAAGATTCTAGACTTTACTTCGGAGTTTTGTGTGGGATTAAAGTTAGCTTCTGGTTGAGGAGACACCACACGCTGCTCAGACACAAACTGGACCACTCAGAGTATGGGTATTTGCTCTTTCTTCTTGAGCACTGGACTCTTAACTACTTGCCCAAGTCTAATCATTTGATTCTCACTACAGAGTCAAAAGGACATGGGTTTTTCACTCAGAAGTCCAATATATTTTCTCCCATGGTAGTTGTCATGGGAGTTGCGACCTTGCTTCAGGGTACCAGAGAAGAACAATATGCTACAAGGTAAAAAGAAGGAGATTGAGAAAGAGAAGCCATAGAAGGATGTTATCCCGAGTGTAAGCGTAAAAAAGGGAAGTGTTAAGTAAGCTTGGAACTTGGTGTCTCACCTTCTCCTTCAGAGGGATGAGGTCTCTCTCAAAGACGTCATGCTGGCGCTGAAGGGCCTGCACACTTAGCAGGTCTGAGCCAGGGTCAGCAGCCCCGAGCGCCTGGCATTTCTTCTCAATCTGCTCCTTTGTGTCATCTGCTTCTCTAAAGCATGAGTGAATAAAGAGCTTAGCAGGAGTGATGTGCATCAGAAGCAGAATCTCTGGGTTTACAAGGATCTCACTACATCTCCAAGTCTACCACTGCAACCACCCTTTGTTACTCTGACTCTCCTTTAATCTTCACAATTTTCTGTCATCATGCCCATCATGTGTTTAAAACTATTAGCTCAAAAATGATATATGTTTCTCAAAATAACACTATTTCCAAACAGTAGAGACCAAGTTTAAGCCAAGTAACTAACAACAAGTTTAAGCATAACATCCCAAGGTTTCCATTTTAAGCTAATCTAACCAGCCAGACCCATATGATCTTGGGTTTCTCTTTTCTCCATCTTTAAAAACACATTTACACTCAGAAATGTCTCAGTTTCTGTTTCTGTAACTTTCATTTGTTGACTTATTGATATGCATATTTCTGTTTCTCAGTGTAGACACGAGTTTGTAAATCAAATGTAAAAAGACATAGACCCAAAAGTTAGACTCAGTGTGTAGGGCCTGTTGCCTTTTTTTTGACTGCTTCTAATTCAGTTAATGACTTAAACCTCTTGTTTATAACTCAAGTTTGGTTGACTATTGTGAAAACGTATGTTACTATTAATTACATAACCAGGCTCTTCAGTAATTCAAATGTTGAAGTTTATTGTCTTTATGCATACAATGTGCAAGCAATCCCCATCAGCAACTTATTACTGACTGAGGAGGAAGGGCTAAAACTCGTACCTATGATTCTGCCATACTAACTAGCCTGTGAGTTCTATCTGTGCATTCTAGTGTAACACTCATTTTTTGTAGCTCAAATTCTTACCTGTGGAACACCTGGACGGCATGGGCGCTGCTTAGTAGTTGCTGTTGTTCATCAGCAAGATTCTTCAAGGAAAGCCAGCGAGTGTTCAATTCCTAAAAGAAAGGTACAGACTGAGACTTAAACACAGAGCCTACTCAAATGGCTAAATGGTATATGTGACTAGCTTGGATTTAAGTTATTATCACTTTCATGTCCCTTTCTCCAGAAATTGTGTAACATTGCTTCTTTCTAGGACAGCTTGAGCTTGGCCTACTTCTTTGTCAGTGTAACAGAAAAAGAGATTTGTTTTCTTCCTAAATGGATGTTCAAGGTGAAACCAAAACTGTTGTCCCATTAGAACCTGGCACATTCATCAGGGGGAAAAATAAAACTTTTCCACATTCTGAACTATATGTAGGCAGAGGAGTCTTACAGCCTTATGCTCTGTAGGGAATAAGGAAGTAAGTTCATCAGGTGCACACACATTCCTTTTCCTTCCTATCCTGTGACAATCATCAGAGAAAGAGAAGTTCATTCTCAGTGTCATACCTCAGCCCAGGCAAAAGAAAATCTCCCCCTAGCAACCCAGTTATACATCTTGATGGCACAAAGGGTAACAGGAAGCCCAGGGTCCGGCTGGAGATAAACAGTCTGCCCCATGCAGACCTATGGGTCCAGATGCCCCTGTAAACAACCAGACCTCCTCTGCCCCAGAATACAAAAGAGTTCCTCCACTACACGATGAAAATTCCCCACCTCTCCTGGCAACATCCCTCCTCTAGCAAACTCCCTACATGAAGTTCGCCTTTGCACAAACCCTTTGTCACAAATGGCTCTGTCACCCTTGACTAGCTTGCACCCAGATGGAAAGAAAACCTCACTTGTGGCTTCATTTTTGCCTGCTCAAGTGGTTTCAGTCATGTCTCAGTTTACCCTAACACTCACTATCTCTTTTACAAACCAGGTCTTTTTATTAAAGTGTGTTGTCGTTTATTTGTTTGTTTGTGGAATCATAGCTCCTGACAGAAATCAAAGAAAGAATTTCCTCTCTCTTATCCCTATTATTCCTCCTTTTACTTCTTTTTTTTTTTTTTTTTGGTACTAGGGATGGAACTCTAGACCTTGTTCTTACTAAGCAGGTGCCAAAACCACTGAGTTAAATTCTTGACCCTCTTCTTTTAAATTCTCCTATTCAGTGTGTTTATCAGAACCTTTCTCTTCTTGTATGCTCTCTTCTTTAACATCTTCCCACTACCACAGCTTCCTGATCAACACTTTCTTACATTCAAGCATTGAGCCCTGGACAGCATGACAGTGAGGAGGTGGGTATGTATTGTAAAGAAAAAACCTCAGGTTATTTTAGGGGTATGTGCTTCAAAGTTATAATTCAAAAGTTGTCTTTTTGGAGGAAAGCCTCCTCCCTCCACAAAATATAGAATATAGAAGAAGCTGGATCAATGTTAATAAGTAAAACCTATGCTTGGTTTATTTAGACAATAAACTTGAACTAATTTCAGCCTTAATTAAGTTAAATTAGACCATAAAAATGGCTCCACCATTCAAAACATGTTCTTAACCTTTTCTCTAGTCAGCATAATACTGCCTTGACCTTCTGTATATCCTAACTGACCTGAGGCATGCTACCTGGTGTTGAGGAGGGTGCACGAGGCCTTAGTTACCTGCCGGATGTGAGCACCTTCGGGTGTTAGAAGTTTTTCGAAGAGTAGATTGTCAGCGACCTTGTTGATTTCCTTTAGTCGGGGCTCATTGGTCTTCAAATCCTGGATGAAAGAATTTTTCCGAAATACTGTAAATCTTGTTCTCAAAAATCTTCTATATTTACCTGTCCATCTTGGGTCCCATTTGGAGTATCATTCAGACATATTGCTAGCCTCACTCACAGTATTCTTATTGGCCACTAGAACAGTATGCAAAATCCCAACACCCAGCGGCCACCTACAGTGTTCCAAGAGAACTATTACTGATCTGCAGTGTTTGAACATCTACTTTCTTAGGTTTCTTAAAATCCTTCCCTGAATTAATTTATACTCTCAGAAGGATCCATATCTGAGCTATGCGATATTATTTTATATCACTATAAACTCCTCTGCCTACATAGCATTTCAGTGACTAAGCTACAATTTTTCTACATTAAGAGATGTTGGAAGAAGACCACATCTAACTCCGAGAAAGTGACAGAGATGGAACTCCCTATGTAAAGAGTTTTTTAAATAAAAAGTGAGATTGTATACATATATAATTTTATGTATAATATCTATACAATTTTACATGTAGTATTTATATATAGCTTTACAGAGGATATGCAATTATATGTAGAGAATATAATAAGAGAAAAGAAGAAAGAAATTTAGCCTGTGTTAAAGATTGTAATAGCTAAATCTTGGAAATAGCCCAAATGCCCATAAACTGAAGACTGGATAAAGAAGATGTTTGCTTATTTTTCTTTTTAATGGAGTAATACTTAACTATAAAGAATGATACATTAGAGCCATTTAAAGTTAAATAGATGCATCTCAAGGTCATATTTATAAGTAAAATAAATAGGACACAAATGTGTAAAATTGTTATTATTTCTCTGGTGTGAGAAACTGAAGGTATAAAGAGGTCCAGAATGTGTGATAGATACTTTGAAGTAGAAAGAAAATGCTCAAGGGGAAGAGGAACTGGATGGGAGGAGGGGAAACCAAAGAAGGACAAGAAAAATTTGATGGTAAAAATGAAAAAAATGGAAAGAAAGCTTATGCTTGGGGGGGAACGGAAAGAAGCACAGGGGGTAAGAAAAATAAGAATCAAGATACATCATGTACTGGCACAAATTTTCAATGAGGAATGTGCTCACAATGCATTCCTAAAATGTACCATAAACTCAGTTTATTATTTTAAAATGTAGCCTGTACTAATTAAGATCATAGAATAATTGTCAGATCAAAGAGAATGATGAATGGTTTTTAGGTAGAGAAACAGAAATCTCCTGGCTGTAAAGTCAGGGCATTTTTTTACTACAATCTCTGCTTCAAAATCTAAAATAAAGTCCCCCTACTTTCCATTTCAATAGGGACTCAGGTATAGGGTATATTACAGGGCAAGTTTTGGAGGATTTGGGTTGACCAGGACTTTGGAGTGCCAGGAGCTGTAGGCTGAAAAGTTAGAGTACTGTCTGTCTTCCAGTTATTAACCACAGAACCCAGAGGAAGATCTGGGCTGTGAAGCTGTTGGTAGGTCTGACATAGATAATTAATGAGTCTGAGGTGAACTTAGAAAAACAAGACAGAGAGGCCATGGGATAAAAGGAAACAGTGACAACCGTCAAAACAGTGTCTGCAAAGGGTCCCTTTGCTTACCCTTTGGAACTCATCACACTTTTTCTGCAGCTCCCAGACATCATCGAGTTGAATCCCGGTATTTTCTGCCTTTTTCTCTTGGATCCATTCCAGCATATCTCCTGCCTCATATGCCAGCAGGAACTCACTGTAACGCTGCTGTAGCCGACGTCTGCGTTCATCTGCCCGATCAAGGAGGGAGCGGTACCTGGTAGAAGATGAAGAGAATGGAAAACTTCAGATAAAGGATGGAGAAAAGACAAGAGAGGAGGGGAGAGGAGGGGAGGGAAAGGGAAGGGAGACAAAGGAGGGAAGGGGAGGGGAGGGGAGGGGAGAGCAGAGGAGTGAGGAGTAGAGGGTTAGAGGGACAAAAGGGAATGGAAGAAAAAATTTTAAAAGTAGAGGAGAGGATGAAAGGAAGATGGAAGAAAAAAGAAATTAGGAGCCAAGAGACATAGTATTACATTTAGAAATAATAAAATACCATTGCCCCAGCAGTATGGCTAGCAACATCTTTTCAATATTCTATAAAGTTTGACTGCAAACTCACAGCTGAGTCAAGACAGAAAGAAGGATGTTCATAGGGATGGAAGAAATTTTGATAGCCTTGAAGGAATGCTAGGCAGGGTGTCAAAGACTGTATCTTAGGCAACTTTTTTCATAGGTCTGTAGTTCCCTTTCTTCATATAAAATCTGAAACCTTTGAAGGATCCTATTTACTTCCAGTCTTTCAAATCTGTGAATTTTTATCCCTAACTGAACAGACACAGAGTCATGAATGGGAATCTTCAGTCAGTAGAAAATATTTGGTGAGTCCTGTTCTGTCTCTCAGCCTCTAGAACCTACAGGTTTTCAATCTGCCCCTGGCGCTGGGAGATGTTGACTGGCTCTTCTCGCCGTCTCTGGGGAAGCCTTGTGAGCTCTTCTGGGGTCAATTTTCTGACATGGTTCGCTGGGACAAAGCCTTGGTGTTCATCGGCTTCAACCTTCCACCAATCCTGAAAGGAAAGCAAAGTCACTGAATTTTGGAAAATCTAAAATAAGGGAGGTTTTTACTAATCCCTAAGTCTCTAGGCAGAGACAGAACCCTGAGGCTGAAAGAAGATAATCATTAAGTGATGTCATATTCTGGTACAAACGCTCAATGTTGAATGCAATAATGATGTGTATTCATAATGTACCAAAAAAGTCTTGAATTTTTTTTTAAAAAAAGAAGCTAATCATTGCTTACAAGGGACATATGATTTCCATATGTTACTAGGATTGCATTCAGGGATTGCAGAGCAAGGACCTGAAATCCACTAATTTGACATCAGATCTTTAAGTAGAAGGGAGGGATTTTTAACCCTTATCTTAAGGATGAGAGTCTTTGTTTACCAAGAATCCAGCTGTGTTTCCTGAGGATGGAACACCTGTGCATGACAATATGGCAGAACAATTTCTCCTCCCTACCCTACTTTTAGAGCCGTTAACCACCTAAACTGCCCTGAAATTCCTTTGGGTAAAGACCTTTTTTGAGTGCCATTGTATTAACCATTCTACAGTTAATTTTTTAAGGAACATGTGATAAAATCAAGAGGCCTAGACAAAGGTGAAGGGGGCTATCACACCCCTGATTCCATAGACAACTTGCCTCTCCAAAGCATTCAGTTACCTTCAGAGAAATTGTACTGCAAATTCTTTGCTTATTTTTGGAAACAAATTAGGTATCAGAATATTAAAAATTACTTCCTATGAAAATTCATTAACAGTCCCAGGAAATTTTTTTTCATGGTTTTCTTGGGTATGAAGTCTAAAAAGCTAAGCTGATAAAAGACCTCCCTTTCTTATCCTAACCCTAGACATTATTATTCCATTGCTAGAAAGAATGGCATGGGGCAGGAACAAACAAAGAGAAGGGAAGAAAGGAACACTCACTCATTCTTCATTTCTTTAACTGTAAAATTAAGATTATAATCCCAAAACCTGGGTATAAGATCTTAAACTCTAAGATAAATTATAAATTATTAAGAGATAAAATAGTGTAAAATGTTGAACAATCAAGTCTGAATCCCAGGCAGGAGAGGAAAGACGGCTGTGGAAGAATTCTTTTGTTGATGAAAAGAAAAATAAAGAACAAGTCACCTTGTTAATGGAGCTGAGCAGAGTTAAGACATCATTTTTCTTCATAGTGACTTCTCGAGGGCTACGGGCCTGGAAGTCAAATAAAGCCACAACTCTCACTTCTTGTGCAGCGTCTCCTACTGGGGCGGCCTGTTGTTGCTGAAAAACAAAATAGAACAGGAATTAGGTGGAGATAGCCCTTGGAAATATGTCTCTGTGGAGTGCACCTCTGGACGGGAGTTTCCTGGAACCTCATGAGAGGGGAGAGGGAGAAGCCTCTGCCTGGAACTTCTGCCATGGCTGCAAGACATACTTAAATTAGACACTCAAGCATAAGTATCAGGTGAGCTCTCTCATGTGAAAAAACTCAAAATGTAAACAAACAACAAAATAGAAGATTGATAATATAAGAAGGGAGATCTGTTGGGAATGGGTAGGGGAACAACAGATGGAGATGGAGGAGAGAGAGGAAGGAAATGGGGTAAAAATGAAAGAAAAATACGGAAATAGAGCTTTTGCAAGAAAGAATTGGAAGGAGCAAGGAGGTATGGGAAAATTAAGGGGAAAAAAGAACTGCGATGTGTTACATCATGATAAATGCAATCATTATGTCCTATGAACGTGTATAAATAAGTAAAGATCACATATGAAAAGAGGTGACAATAGTGGTCTTTAGAGATCCTGACATGTCATAACACATAACAGAGTACTGGCAGTTTGGAAAATATGAGCACAGAGTGAGTGCACAAATAAGCAGTTGGTCAAAAACATTAAATGTTCTAAGCCACTCTTCCTAAAGTACGAGATGATACAGTTCTCTGAGGTCCAGAGAGATTTTTGGCGGCATTTCAGAGAATTGTTAAGAGTGAAAATTCACTGTGGCCATCACCTTTGCATTTCCCTGGGCCTCTGCTAACAATGCTCCCTGCAAGCTAATGGCTGGCTTTTAAATCCCTGTGTGGAGGAATCCTGGACCCTGTATTTTAGGGACAGGCAGTCCACAGAAAGGTAAGGTCACAAAATTTTGAAAATTGAGAAGTTAAACTATATTCAAAACACCTTCTGTCTCACTTTTAGTAAAGGACCTGCTCTCCAAGAAGGAGTCTTCTGAATCTTATTTTTTGTAAATGTTGTATTTTTGAGAGGGTGAGTGAACTGTAACTCCTCTTACACAGTCGCTCCCTGCTTTGGAGTTGAAGATAGACCTTACTGTGCACAACCTTAGATTTAATATCCTTCAGTTGTTGCTGTCATTATACAGTGCAGTGCATACATCTGCTTTCCTCCCCACCCTCTGTGTACAGTCTGGCAGAGTCGCAGGCAGGAGCTCTAGAAATGTATGTTGTTTGTATTTTCTCTTTGTGTGGATGCAAATCCTGTGCTTCTTATTGGAAAGAATCTTTGAATATAAGAATTTGTCTTTTTTTTTTTACGTACAGGAAATAATTTTATATGATCCATTTGATTCCAATTTCATCTGTCTTCATAACACCCCCATTTTATGCCCTAGATGTTTTCACCTTCGCAACCAACATCGTTTCCAGTTTCCTAAACTCTACTGTTTTGTGCTTCGGCTCACTCATTCACATGTTTTACAGACTAACAGAACACTTTTCTTTCTTATCCATACTGAAAAGTACACTTGAATTTTAAAAAAAGAACTCTGATACAATGGTTGCTCTTAGCTCTGAAATTTTTTGTCTTCTAATATTCTTCAGGTGAACCACAGGTTCCTTCATTTGGTACTGTTTTCTGTTGTTGTTGTCCCAATATGTATTATGTGCATCTATTGTCTAAATTTCTGGTCCCTGAATTAAGTGCAATTTTCATACAAATAAAATAATTTTATTCATGCCTACATAATAGACAATGTATAATCATTACAAGAAAATACCAAAAAATGAAGAAAGGAAATTTTGAAGACTAAAAAGAAGCTGGAAAGGCAGGAAGAAAGGAAAGAGGGAAAGAAGGAAGGGAGAAGGGAGGACGTCAAAGAACAGAGAAGCCGATATGAACATCTATGAACACGTGATAATGTGAAGTGAGAGTTTTTTTTGAGTTAAATGCCATAAAGATATTACAGTTCTTGTATAAAGGATTATAAAAGTGATAGTTTATAATAAAGAAAATCCCTTTGCTTCTGTGGCAAGAAATGTGATTTCTATCACTGCTAAGCTCATCTCACCTGGCAAGCTTCTGCTTGGCCTTGGAGTGCTTTCATACTGTCTGCAAAGGCACCGAGATCCACCAGGAAGGCCTCATGCTTCTTGAGAAGAGCCTGGATTTATCAATAAAGTTATCAGAATAGTCAGAAGGAGTAACACATACCAGCAGGATATTTCAAGCATTATTATTTCATTTTACACTGATTATCTTCATGCTGGGTAAATGCTACACTTGTTTCTATTAAAGTTTTTTTTTTTTTTCTTGAGCTCTGTTTTAAGATTCACAAAAATTGAGTTAATAAAGCAACAAATTAAATATATTTTCCAAAGTCAATATTAGGACAAATTTGCATGTTTTAACTGATATACACCATAGGTGAAAGAGGGTGCTTTCGGTAATGTTACTTTGTAGAATAAATAGTGTAACTTTAACTGCAGAAGTCCATTATTTCTAATGCCCAAGGTTTCTGAAATACTTATTATACAGGCTTCCCATAAGACAATGAATGGAATAAAGAAATAGATGGGTAGGGGAGTTAGTTCAGTGATTTCAGCATCTGCTTTGCAAGTATAAGGTCCTGAGTTTGATTCTCCAGTACCGCACAAAAATAGATACAAAGTATAATTATGGTATTTGAGGTTCTTCCAATATATCTGTGTGTCAATATTTTCAAAAAAAAAAATCTATCTATTAAAACCAAGGGTGGTTGATCAAAGTCCAATATTACTCTAAGAAGTTCAGAATGGGACAACAATCTTTGGTTACAACTTCTGGGTTTGGATACTAGGGGCCAAAGGGATGTTTGTGGGTTTGGGAAAAATGCAGTGTATCTTTGGGAATCTCTGTATTTATGAGAATATTCTAAAAGAGAAAAGACAAGGATGATCACTCTGGAATCCTCTTATAACTGAGTAGAATGTGTAGCTATCTCACAATCTACACAAACTTTGAATTAATACTTTGGCAGCATTTGATGAGTAGTCACTAGGAAATGTCCATCCCTCCCCAGGCTCACCCCAGCCGCTTCTTCATCAGCCCCATAGTTAGTGTTGTCCACAATCGGCTCCTTCTCTCTAATCCATGCTTCCGCTTCATGCAGGTCAGCCAGGTACTGCTGGAAGCGGACATTAGCCTCAAGATCATCTTGTCGCCTCTTAGCTCGAGCACACAGAGACTCCATGTTCTTGTTCAGACTCTCAACCCTCGAGGCTATATCTTCTTTAGCAAAGTGTCCTACATAGTAGTTGAAGAGGCGTGTGAGACATACAGAAAGAACTAGATCAACTCGATCCTTCCTTTCTCATAACAGCTAAAGGGCAGTGGTTCTACCAACAGCCATCACGTCCCTCCTGGCACGTCTCACTTCCTTTCAATTCCAGAGGATTGATTTGCTCCAGGGTCCTCCTGCCATTCTTAAGGATACTTCTCAGTAAGAAAAATGTGACTTGGTTGGCATCCAGTATCACTTTCCAATTTTCACCATTCCTGGTGCTATTGCACTTCTATGAGAAGTAGCTGGAAAACTTCATTTAATGGGGCAGAGGTCAGGTTAGGATCTGGGCCCATTGCTGGCGTCTCCCAAATCCCTATACCCTAATAAGCTGTAACTGACATGGTTAGCTTCCTATGATACAGAATTGTCTGATTTGAGCCCCTCTATTTTAGATACTGGGTTGCTGTTAGTCAAACTGCTGCTTTTCCTGATACAGGTGCGGCTCTCCTACATGCCCTACACCCACTTCGGCAAGTGTCTGCCCTGATTGCAGTAAATGACTCTGCCTCTTCTGTTGTTCTATGTAAGGAGCACCATATATGCAGGACTCCTATTACATTCCTCTCCTCAGGGTGGTCCATGTGAGGACTTTCTCTCGTACACTAAAACTATGCTCAGCACAGGCCTTGTTCTTACAAATTCTTGTAACAATGGCTCTGTAAATATGCATGTGATTCGTTTCTAGAAGTCCTGTAAATCTCTCAGAATTCTTGTGCTAAGTACTATGGGCACAGTAATTGCTTGAAAAATAAAATTGGATTTAGGAACACTAAGGCCTGCTAGTCCTGAAGAGCTCTAGAAGCAGACAATAAAGATAGGCAGCCAACAGAGATCAGTGGAGCTTAGCAGCAGAAACCAGCAGTTACAATGGGCTAAAAAAAACTAGTGTTAACCAGAGTGGTTGGCAATAAACATGAGTGAAACCAATGAAAGATGCTAAGAAGTGCTCTGGACAGCAGCCTAGCTTAGCTTCAGCCCTTATAATGTATGTGCCAGAAAATTTTTGGATAAAGAGCTAGGTGTGCTAACTCAGACTGCAGAGATAACACTAAGTCAAAGAGACAAATAAAAGAGTTTGAGAAACTCAAGACAACTAGATTTTGGGAAGCAAAGTATTAAAGAGGAGAATGCCACACTGAGCTACAACTGCAGAAATACACACTGAGGTCATGCATAAGGAAACTCTTGGTCAATGAGGAAAGGAAAACTTAAACAAAGTAGTCAAAAAAATTGCCTAGGCTTACATTAAACTGGATATCATTAAAATAGCCACACATCAAAGTGGAAGGATACTGTAACACACGAAGTCAAATCTTTACAAAGGTAAAATCTTAGTATTCCACTCTCTCTAAATCACTTCCAGGGTCAACTCTGCCCTCAAGGAACCATAACTCAGCAGATCCAAGATGCTCAGTGACTGCTGAGCAAATGAAATGAAGAAAACCGTGTTCACTTATATTATAATAAAGTTGATGAACATCAGAGATAAAGAGAAAACCATAAGAGTCAGGGAAAAAGAGACATCACATAAAAAGGAATAATGACAATAATTACATCGGACTATTCAGAAACTGCAAGAAAATGTAGCATCATTACGGCACTGAAAGAAACTGTCAAGCAATGATTTTATAGATGGTAAAAATATGTATCAAAAATGAAAGTACATTTGACATTTAGATAAACAAAATATTAGAGAATTTATTATTAGCTGATCTGTACTACCAAGAATATTAGAGGGAGTTCAACAAATAAGACATGAAAATATTGATCTACACAAACAAATGAAGAACACTGGGTATAGTAAATATATGGCAATTTTTCTCATTTCTTAATCTTTCTTAAAGCCAAACTGACCAAAATTAGTCAAAAACACTAATAATGCATAATACAGTTTATAATATATATAAAACTAAAGTGCATGATATCATTTTTACCATAGAGCTATTTACCATAGAGTCAAAGACAAAAAAAGACATATACATTTGTGTATTCTTAAAATGATGCAGTATAATTTGAATTTAGTTTGTTATAAATTAAAGATCTGTATCTTAAATCCTAGAGTAATAGGAGAACTCCACAAGGCTTTTGTTTACCTGCTTGGATTGACTGATTGTTATCATATCAGAAATCAAAATGAAAATGTTTGACATATATACAAATATATATCCATTAAATAATTGGGGAGTGACATCACCACAAATCTTTTAAGCTCTGGAAACTAGTGTATGTTAGTATAAGTATGAAGATATAGTGTCTGCACATTATTACAAATATCTTTTCATACTGTGCACTGTCTGAGTCTCTGGAAACCCAAACTACAACTGGAAAATCACTGTGCTAGAATAAACATCTTCTGACACAAAGCGGAGCTGTGGCTACAAGGTTAACATGGAGATCAAGTAAGTACACTATGCAAAGAACACAATAAATGTATTTAAGTAATTTTTAAAGGAAAAGAATAAGGTAGAGAAATGCAGTAAATATTTTGCTTCCATTCATGAACTCTGCCTTAGTGATAAACACGACTGAGTCCAACTTCCTTGAAATTTTAGTATAATTTACATTCAGGAACAGAGGTATCACTATACATAAAAAATGATGAAGAAGCAGCTCAAGTGGCAGTATTATAAGTCAACTACATGCATTTCATAGCAGGACTATATCCAGGGATAAAGAGAAATATTTTGTAACATGAGGATTTAAATTCATCAAAAAAAGTCACCATTTTAATGGAACTTCAAAGTAAATAAAAATAAATACATAAAAACAAAGGGAGAAGTGGAAAAAAATCATATCTCTAAAGATTTAAATAAGAGTCCCTACAGTAACATAAAAATAATAAAACATCAGCTGAGTCACTCAGATGCATGTGAACTTTCACTTATCATGCATAATTATTGTTTTAGTATTAGAGAAGGAACTCAGGTCATTCATACTAAGCTACATTGCCAGCCCTTAAAAAAATATTTTTTTGAGACAGTATCATGCTAAATTTCTCAGGCAGGGATCAACCACAATCTGACAGTATGCTGACATTATCATGCCCAGCCTCAGCAAAATGAATGTTTATGCTTTTGAAAGCTGGATGCAGGATGGAAGATATGTTTTTTCCTCCAACCAAGGGAACAATCTCAACATAATCTGTACTGCACCACTACAACCATTGGCCTCTGATGCTCACATCTGAACATCATACTTGGGTGATGGAGGTTTCTGAATATGAATGACCAGCGTAAGAGTCCCCGCAATTATATCAAGTGAGGAATACGAAGAAACAGCACTGTTTACCAATAAGATAACTAGATATTGGAACACGAGTCTTCACAGAACCGGAAGCTCCTACATAAAAGGGACTTGAGCTGTTTAAGAAGCTTTCAAAAGTTGGATTTTGAATTCCATAACTTCTACAAAAAAGTATATTTGTGGTTACAGGAAAACCACTGTAATAATTTTGGCTTTATGAAAAATAAAGAGGAATGGGTCATGAATTTGGGAGAACACACAAACAAAGCTGTATAGATCTTCGTTAGAAACACTGAAAAGGAATTTCTTTCAGTGTTGGGTGAGGAAATGGAGCTGTTATTTTTAAATTCTCTTCAAACCCTAAGACTGTAGAGCAACCATGCCTAGAGAGGTTTTGACCACTCAGTGTGAACTGCACATGACATACCTTCCTCTACCATTGCGTCTCCCCTCTGTGTTATCACTCTGATGCGCGGCTCATGGCTGGCGATGTCTGCCAGGATGACTTGGTGTCTATTCATAAGATTCTTGGCTACAACCAAGTCCTTGCCTATGGAGAAACAATTTCAAGGTTTATCAGGATTATCTTAGGGTATAGATGTATTTTATAAAAAGTGCTTCACCTGTTGCCTAACATTAATATCTGGTAATAAATTCAACTACTGTGAATTCCCTCAGCCTTCAAAATCCCCATCTTTACTGCCTGGATCATCTTCATCTTCTTCTTCATCTCCCACCCAAAACTTTCTTTCCCTGTGCTTCCCATTCAAAATACTTTTCCAGGAATTCTCTGTTTTGTCTCCTATAAGCTACAGCATTTTCTCAGAAGCTTCTATAGACTCCTTGATCATTATCACCATTTTCCAGCCCACTTAGATGTGCCCAATGCATGGGCAGAACTGTATTTATCTACACTTATCTACACTATATTTATCTGCACTTTTTCTCAGGGTACCTCAGTGTAAATGTCCTGGTGTTGACTCTTGTAAGCTAATAGTTTCCAAAGGTCAAACAAGTGTACTAAATCTGCTACTTCCTCTTTGTGGTAGTTCATATAAAAGGAGCCACCAATAACTTAGAGGAAAATACCTGGTACATTGAGAGTGAACTCTGACTGCTCAGTTAAGAACTTTCACAACAAGTCAGACTTCAGGAGAAGCAGAAAAAAGCTAAAGGCCTTGATATTCCTAGAGATATCAAATTCATGTCATTGTTCATGCCTAATTTTTTTTTTTTTTTTTT
>PVIR01022909.1:8882-27137 GCA_004026965.1 Petromus typicus | reverse complement strand
ACACCCAGCAGCAACCAGTACCACATACCACAGTGCCGGGCGTGGTGGCTCACGCCTGTAATCCCAGCACTCGGGAGGCAGAGGCAGGAGGATTGTGATGTGAGTTTGAGGCTGAGCTCAGGGCCAGCCTAAACCACAAAAGCGAGACCCTGTCTCAAAAAAAAAACCTAAAAAAAAAAAAAAATCATAGCTTGAGTCCTTTCTTCAGAGGGTTCATCTCATCAGGCAGATAAAAAAGTTGAATATGTGGAGCTTTGGGGAAGAGAAATTCAACTGACATCCTAGGGTGTGACCTTGTAGAGAGAGCTATCATCTATCTATCTTTGAGGTCTTGGAGACTCGGCCAGGATACTGGGTCGTTTGCATCTGTTTTCAGGTGCCAGCACAACACTGATGTTCCCACAGATCCTTCCAGCTGTCAGGGAACTACTTTTCCCAAGCCTTGCCTTCATGCTACATCATGTGTACAAAGACTGTACAGTGACCTGCCCTTGACCAGGCCCCGCCTCTTAGCAGCAAGTATCTACAGCCCCATAACCTAGTCACCTTTCACTAGCCCAGCCTCTGAACACCTGAGGCTTAAACAGCACCTCAGAGCTAACTCATCACACGATGCTACGGGAAATTTAGACTTGTAAAATTTTTATATGATTCTGTTAAATTCTGTTATTTAAGTGATTTTTAAAGACCCTCCAGTAGCACATCTTAAAATCTATTTTGTCTTAGTAGCAACATATACCCACTTGGGTTTTTTTAGGGGGAGATTGTTTTGTTTTTTGTTAAGTTCTTGCGAGATGTATATCTTTACACCTTCTCAAATCTTTCTATATCCCTAAATTTTTTTTTTTTTTTTGAGACAGGGTCTCGCTTTGTGGTTTAGGCTGGCCCTGAGCTCAGCCTCCAACTCACATCACAATCCTCCTGCCTCTGCCTCCCGAGTGCTGGGATTACCGGCGTGAGCCACCACGCCCGGCACTGTGGTATGTGGTACTGGTTGCTGCTGGGGGTGAGTCTCCACACCCAGTATTGTTATGTGGTTACCGGGGAATCGAACCCCGGGCTCTTGCGCTTGCAAGACAGGCGCCGGAACCACTGAGCTAACTCCCCGGCCCTTTACTCTCTTTTTTGATTAAGATTTTGATGTCATTATTTCCTTGTTACTTTGTTTTCAGCCCTTAAAAACTATACATGCTGAGCCCATTTTTGAACTCTAGAATCCTCTCCTTCAAGGCCTAGACAGAAGCTGGCCAGGAAGACAGAGAGGTCTGCTTTGTGAAGCTTAACAACCATGACTGCCGTGACTACACATTTGGATCGATCCCCATGTTCCATTTTAGGGAGCATCATGCTAAATGATGAGTTTCTCCAAAAGCCTTGGCTGCTGATGTTGGTTTTTAATTAATTAATTAAAAAAAATTTTTTTTGAGGTTTTTTGAGACAGGGTCTCGCTTTGTGGTCCAGGATGGCTGTGAGCTCAGCCTCCAACTCACATCACAGCAACCCTCCTGCCTCTGCCTCCCAAGTGCTAGGGTTACAGGCCTGAGCCACCACGCCCGGCACTGTGGTATGTGGTACTGATTGCTGCTAGGTAAGAGTCTCCATGCCCAGTATTGTATGTGGTTACCGGCGATTGAACCCGGGTCCTTGAACTTGCAAGACAGGCGCTGGAACCACTGAGCTATATCCCCAGCCCTTAATTAATTTTTTGAGACAGTCTCCTCTGGAGTTCAAACCGGCTCTGAGCTCACTACATAGCCTAGCTACCCTGGAACTCATGGCAATCCTCCTGCTTCTGCCTCCCAAGTGCTAGGATGGCAGGCATGAGTGACCACCCAGCATTATGATATGTAGTGCTGGGGATTGAACTTGGGACATTGTGCTTGCCAGGCAGACACCAAGACCACTGAGCTAAATCCCTTGCCCTGTGATGCTGGATTTTTAATGTTTAATTTTTAAATTTGTAACAATTTGTCAGTGGTGCTGAGAGCTATGTGTGTTAAATTGTCCTGGCTAAGTTTAGTGTGCGTATCACTGCCGCTATGGAGGTGCCACCTCATCACTGCCTCCCCTGACTCCCTGGCTCCTCAACCACTGGTCCATCCTCACACTTGGCACAGGGTCCCGTGCTCACAGCAGCAGCTGAGAAGATACTTCCCTGGGTGCCACCAAAGACTATCAACACATCACCCCACCCGGCCTGCGACTTAAAGAGCCGGGCCATTCAAGGGTGAGGGGGGTCTGAGCCTGACGGAGCCTCACACACACAAAGTACAGAGTGTGAGGCTGAGCAGGGAGAAGGCGCTGGGACGGGCGGCAGCAGAGACCTCACCGAGCAGGTTCCAGGCCCTGGATTTGAGCTGAATGTCCAGGAAACAGGCGAGAACTGATCTCTGGCGTGCAGAACACTAGGGAAATATAGGGCACGGGTGACCTCGATAAAGGCTGTTTCCAGGGATCAGGTGAAATGAAAGCTGAGCTGATGGGGGTGGAGGCTGGGAGGACTGATGATTCTTTTGAACAGCTTTTCTTGGAAAGGGCAGCGGAGAAATCGGGCAGAAACTGGGTGCTCATGGGATGAAGAGAATTTTCAAAAACAGCCTCCTTTGTGTGGCTGTGATAGGAGTCCAAGGAGAGGGAGAAAATAAGGCAGGTGAGAAAACGTGTCATGACAGCGGGTCCTGGAGGAGGCAGGGGGTGAGAGTTAGCTCAGGAGGGACAGGGGGACACCAGGTAACAGGTCAGATGGAACCGGGTGGCTGAAACTCATGGGACAGTTGAAGTGGTTCTTGTCTGTGTGTTTTTTTGGTTTTTCTCTTTTTTGGGTTTTTTGGTTTTCTTTCTCAGTTTTCTGGGATCAAGGCCTCATTTATGGAATCCAGGGTATCCTTGAATGCATAGTGATCCTCCTGCCTCAGCCTCCTGAGTGCTGGGGTTACAGCCATGTGCTACCACCCTAGGCTCTATTTCTGCTAGGTAAGAGCAATACAAAGAGGGAGGGCCCAGCAGAGAAGAGTATTTGTCAGAGAGCACAGGGGTGACAGGACTTAAGGGTGAATTGCAAGGTTAAAAATAGAATGGAAAAAGGACTTGACAAGGTCAGAGGATAGAATGTGAAGGTCAGCTACTGATCTTTTGGATCATAGAGGCAGTGACGACCTGATGACCACGCAGGCATCCCACATTCCTCCCAGTGATCCTGCCTTACTTTCCCGGGAAGGCCCAGTCATGAACCTGAATCTTGTACCTGGTGTTCGGTGGATATTCTTGAATGAATGAAAGTAAATCCTATACAAACAGCTGCACTAAATGCGCCCACCTCCTCCACGCAGGAAGTGGAAATGTTCATTTGATTAGTCTGATCATTGGGCAGAACACAGGCCAGGTAGCTGACATGTAAATCAGCACTTCCGGGAGTTCCTGAAATGCTCCGAGTTTTCTACAAGCTCTCACTCCTGTGAATACCTTGTGCCCACTCTGTTACTACTTCAAGAAAGGCTTCCTCCTGGGAACTGGAGCCCAAGGATGGGGTGGGGCAGAGGAGACAGAGGACCAGAGGTGTGTGGCTGTGGGTCACAGGAGATGGGACACAAGGTCAGAAGCTGGATCGAGCATTCCATACAGGCTGGGAGCCCTGGGCCTCATCTTGGCCCCAAGAAGAACTGTTCCCTGTGCAGAGTATCTGCCAAGGAACAACTGATCACCGCCCCAGCCCCAGGCCGTCAGGTGAGGTCTTCATTCCCACAGCCCCAGCTCTTTGGAGCGTGAGCTTCCAGTGCAGATCAACAAAGAGTAATGATTTCCTTGCAGCTTTTACCCACAGCGTCAGGGAAGGAAGGAGAAGGCTGTGAAGTTGGGACCAGATCTTCGGGTGCAGCGGATGGTTAGGAGGAGGCTGGCTCCGACTGGTGCTCACACAGGGCTGAAGGTCTAGGGAAATGGTGATGTACTTGTGGCTCACGCTGCAGCAGGCTGTTTGTATCACCGAAGGCTATACAAGCCTCCCCATCTCTGATCCTCTTTCTGTCGGATCCTCCAAGCGCGACCAGCATTGTGTTTCTTTCCGTCTGATCAGATCACTCCCTCTGGTGGACATGGTGAGTGCTTTTACTGTCATCACCTACTCCAGCCCTTAAGTCTCCCATTGTTTCTCTGTTTTCACCACCTTCCCCTTGCCACCCCCTACTACTTCTACCTCTCAAAAGAGGGATTCGATGTATCTGTGGATGGAGAAAATTAAGGGGCACCCGGATTTGAACCGGGGACCTCTTGATCTGCAGTCAAATGCTCTACCACTGAGCTATGCCCCCTGTGGATGCTGTGCTCCCTACCAATGTCATTTCTCCTTTAGAATCATGGGGATTTAGCTCAGTGGCACTGCACCTGCCTGGCAAGTACAAGGTCCTGAGTTCAATGCTTGGTACCACACACACACACACACACACACACACACACACACATCACGTTGCTTAAGTATTGGCTATAAGTGACAGAGATTAAATTTCAATTGATACAAATAAAAGCAGAAATGTATTAGGCTACCACAATGGGAACATCCGAGAAGAAGCTGCCCAGAACTCACATGCTATTAGGATTCTCTCCCTCTGGCTTTTTTATTTATTATTATTCTCTAAGATTGGCTTTAATATTACAAAACAGTTTCTGGGCAACTAAGACCCTGTCTCCAGCCTTTTAGGCTCACAGTCTCTGCACTTAGATTTCCAGAGGAATAAAAGGTTTGAATCTGAAAAATTCTAAGGAAGGACTGTGGTGGGTTTGGCTTGGGTCCTATGTCTACACACACTCCCCCACTGCGACCTGGGCAGAGGACAGGGCCATGGTGGAGACATTCCCGAAGTGAGGTCTCTGCTCCCAGTCAGGATATGTGACCACAGAGCAAAGAACAAAGAAAGGCTTTGGGGTGGTCAAGGCAAGGGGACCATCTATGCAGTGTTAGTCTTCTCAGTTGAGATTGCTTCATTGAGGAAGACTAGACACCTATTGCTTCTGCTTCACAGAGCCATCGGAAGCCCGGAGCAGCAGGTTCCTTGGTAGTTGCCATTCACTCACCCAAGAGCAATGAGTAGGAGCCTACAGCATGTCTGGCTCCAGCACCTGTGCAGCTCTTGGCCTCAGGAGCTGTGCTCGAGCCAGTGAGAACCAGGAGGCCATAAATGGCAATAACACAGTATGGCCAGGTACCACAGCAGCACAGAATGGAGACTGCGGGTCACACCCTGGACTGGCATCTGGGCAACGGGCTCCTGTCTGAAGCAGGTCTTGTACTCTGAGGAGCTTACTTAATGCACACGACAGGAGTCAAATGGCCTTAGGGGACTGGGCAACATTTGTGAAGAGCTGTATCTATTTGTCAATAGATACAGAAGAATTCGTCTACATGTGGATGATAGTTAGGCTACATATCTAATACCTCAAGAACAACGAATACAGCTACAATCTAATTAAAAGCGTATTGCAGTTTTCTTCTGAAGCATAACTTTTCTGTTTACAGAACTCCTGTCAGAGACTCCATCTTGACATTGGCAGCTTTCATATTGTTGCAGGGGCGGGAGACCCAAAACATGAGTCCGGGAAGCACCTACTTGTGCCAGGCCTTGCTCTTGGCCCTGGGCAGGAATAAAATCCCCAGATGCAAAGAGCTGATATTCGTGGAGGAGGAAGATAATAATTAAATGATTGTGGGTCTGATGAGGCCTGTGTGGAAACGTAAGGCAGAGGAAGGGGAACAAGGCAGAGTTGCTCTCTTAGAAGTTAGAGCACTCAGGGCAGCATCGGAAACCCGCAGACATCTAAGGTGAGCACTCCGAGCAGCGGAGGACCTGGGAGAGCGAAGGTCCCGAGGCGGGAGTGTGGGTGAGGGTGGCCGGTCGCAGGAAGGCCAGGCCCTTCATCCTGACACTGAGGGTCTCCAGGGACAGCACAGACTGAGGGCAGCTTGGCAAGGCCATGTTGGGAAGTATGACATCTGACACCAGGAAGGGCAGCAGGTGAGGAGCAGGAGGCTGGCAGCTGAGGACTTAGGACCCTATTTTTTTGTTTGAGGTTATTGGTTTATTTATTTGAGGCAGAGTATCTCTATGTACCAGGATGACCTTGAACTATGTAACCCAAGCTGGCCTTAAACTCATGACAGTCCTCCTACTTCGGCCTCCTGAGTGCAGGGATGACAAGCATGGGCCACTGTGCCTGACTTTAGGACACTATTTATTTATTTTTATTTTTATTATTTTGAGACAGAGTCTCGCTTTGTGGTTCAGGCTGGCTCTGAGTGCAGCCTCAAACTCACTTCACAGCAATCCTCCTGCCTCTGCCTCCCGAGTGCTGGAATTACAGGTGTGAGCCACCACGCTGGGTGTGAGTCTCCACACCCAGTATGGTATGTGGTTACTGGGGATCGAACCTGGGCCCTTGAGCTTCCAAGACAGGCGCTGGAACCACTGATCTAAATCTCCAGCCCTAGGACACTATTTATACCACAGGAGATGCTAATGTTTAGGCTGGGAGAGCTGTGGGCCCAATTCAGTTTCAACTCATCCCTGGGACAGGTATGTAAAGGAAGGTAGCAATGGGACAAGATTATTTAGCAAGATGGACAGTGCTTATTTTAAATGCATAAAATGAGAAACCGTTTCTATTTTGCATGTGGATGGGCTGAAATTATAAGCCTGAAAAAAAGCTGGGAGAAATGACATGAAATAATGCTAGGACTAGGACTTGGACTAGGTATTGAGTTTGTGGATTTTTTGCCCCTAATGATTTTTCTGTGACATGATTTGTATTATATATCTGAATTCTTAAAATTTCTATAATTTTTTAATTTTTATTTTTATTTCTGTTTATAGCATATAATGACCACGTTTGTCGCAGAGTTGGTACATGCACATAACACACCCTAATTCATTTTCTGTCTCCTTCTCCTCTACCTCCATCTCATAGTCCCCTTCCCTTGTGCAAAAACTCCATCTCTGTACTTTCTATTTATTATCTATCTTTTACTTTGCTCTTTATTTATATTTGGGATTTCTCATATAAGAGAAGCCATGTGATAGTTAAGCTTGGGTGCCTGATTTATTTCACTAACATTATATTTATTGCGCCTTTTTAAAGGCCTGTTGGCTCTCTGCTGCCCAAAAGGATGAGATCGAGACTCTACACTCGAGAAAGAAGGCCTTGCATTTCACCTCAGTCCCTATGACACGAGTCAGGATCTGTTTTCATTTTAAATGCCCAGCTGACTTAACAAGTCCAACTCCATCACCATCCCCAGGACTGAGTCCTACTCCTGACCTCAGACCTGAGCATTTGGATCCTCTACCAGCGCAGACAGGCAGTGAAGAGCTTCCTCCACTTGATGCGCGTGTGTGGCCACTCCCTGGTGTGCAAGTGGCAGTGCAAGCTAAGTGTAGCCCAATGCAAAAAGCTCTTGCCACGCTTGGTGCAAGGGTTGGCATTCAGTGCCATGGGCACATGGTAGTGGCAGGTGAGGGTGGCCCGCAGCATGATGCTCTCCCCACATGGGCCCCTGAGCTCCAGGCAGCGAAGTTTGGGCTGAGATCAGTGTAGGGCAGCAGTGCTCTGTGTCCCCCTCAGTGGGCGCAGCCCAGGGAGATGGCGGCCACCTCTGCCTCCCTGGGGATGGAGGCAGGTTCCCACAGGTGGACCCCTGCACACTCTCCTCTCGGTGTCCCTTCAGCTGGCCAGGCTGGCTCCTGCCCTTTGGATCCTCCTTCCAGGTTCCTCTTCTCTTTGCTGACCAGCCAGGGCTCTGCTGAGAGGGAATATAATGAGGCAACACAGCAAGTTGGCCACAGGTTCTAGAGCCTGGCTAAGTTCAGGACCAGCCTGTGGCAAAAGTCAGGACAGCAAAGGCCAGGTGGCCTGGGATCGGTGACCTTGCTCTGCTGGTACCTGCCAGGGCCTGCTCTGTCCCATACAATACAGCGTCACCCAAACACCTTGTTCTCCTCAGCTCTGTGCTTGGGCTGGAGGGTCCGCTGCACCTAGGATGCTACTGGCCTCCCTCTCACCCAGCCTCAAGGCCGGCTCAGGTTCCCACTTTCCTGTGTGGCCCCCAAGCAGCACTGTTTGCTGGCTCCGCCCAAGGCCACCTCCTCTACCAGCAGCTGCATCCCTCAGAAAACACAAAAGACCAACGGGCCCGCCTGCTCACTACCCTTTCAGGACATTAACGCAGAAAGTCCCCAGGTAATCCTGTCTCCTGAGGCCCAGATGCAGACCACAAACCTGCCTTGAGCCTTACCTGAGCACAGGTGTGCAGAGGTCTCCTGCAGGCCCCTCCCCTTCTTGCTTGATCAGGGAAGAACTTCTGGGGGAGATTCTAGCTGGCCTTTGTCTAAGGAGAGAGAAAGTAGCCTTGAGGCCATCCGATAACTCTTGATTTCTTTTCATAGTTTTATTTCTGGATGTGCCATCACAAAGTACTCCCACTGTAACAACAGGTCTTGGCAAAAGCAGTGCATAAAGGGGGCATTTCTGGGACTCGCGGTGTGTGACAAAAGTCAGGACAGCAAAGGCCAGGTGGCCTGGGATCAGTGGCCAGCAGCCTACCACCACCACCCGCTGCTGCTGGGTGGGCCCATGTGCACCCAGGACAGGACCAGGGGTCCAAGCCTTCCTGCAAGCAGACTAATCCCTCTTCCAGTAATATGACTTCTGACAATTCATCTAACTTTTTTATGCTTCAATTTTCTCACCTGAAACATGAGGATATAAAAGGCTATAAGAGTTAAACAGGTCAGCATTTATAAATTATATGAAAAGAACTAAACATGTGTTCATTAAATGAGAAATAATCATGTTGTCTTTAAAGAGAAAAGTTATCACTGCTTTCCTCTCACAGACATACATACAGACAGAAGACAGACACAGACAGACAGACACACACACACATCATTCCAAACTGCATTGAAAAGGCCACACCCTCAGAAAGGTGGAGCAATAAACTGGCAGGACCTGGCCCTGGGACTCCATAAGATGAAAAAGCAACCACTTGTTTAAACTTCTCTTGAGTAAGTGGGTTAGCATTCTGTTGCTGGGCTTGGTTTATCAGCCTCTTTTCAGTGGCCTGTGTAACACAGTGCCCTTGGGTGTCCTTCACACGCTGAGTGTCCTGCGTCCATCTCAAAGCCCACCTTAAGAATGGAATAATTGGGCCAGTGATACAGTTCAACGGTTCCAGTGCCTGCCTTGCAAGTGCAAGGGCCCTAGATTGATCCTCGGTAACCACATACAACAGTGCTGGGCGTGGTGACTCACATGCCCACCAGCAATCAGTACCACATACCACAGTGCTGGGACTGGTGGATTAGGCCTGTAATCACAGGACTCAGGAGGTAGAGGCAGGAGGATTGCTGAGTTCGAGGCTGAGTTCAGGAACAGCCAGAACTATAAAGCTAGACCCCGTCTCAAAAAACTTTGAAAGAAAGAATGGAATAATTACTGCAGAGCAGGGACAATTCTGCTAAATACATGAATGAATGGAGAGCAGTCCAAGCCGCCAATACCTAGTCACGTGACATGCACAGCACTCAACACTATACAGGTTTTATACTCAGGGACACTGTGGCACACACTATCGCTTTCTGTTGTAGCCGAGGCACCTCCAGACCAACGTGGACCTGGCTGCCATGCACCAAGCTGGCTCCGTGATAATTACCCAGGACTTTGGAAGCCAAATTCCCAGCATGTGGTGGCTCAGGCTTCAGAGAAGTGGATTGAATGTGTCCACGTGAAAAGATCCGAAGCTATACTGTCAAGTAAAAACAGAGCTGTAGAATGACATGCACAATGTATTTGTTTTAAAACCCTGTAAACACATAAGAAAAAAAATCTTTAAAAGGTCACACACCAAAATCATCAGTGGCTGTCCCTAGAGGGGGTTGGGGCAGTGTGGGTGGCCAGCAGAGCCAGGCCTTTCTTCTTATGCTTAATCTTTGCATTGCACAGTGACAATGTATTCATAAAAGAATTGATTTACATAATGTATGCATGAATACATTTGCATAATCAAAAGCAGACACAGTGGTTAAAGGCTGGTCAGTCCTTGTTCAGGGGAACCCTGGCAGCCTGCTTCTCAAACTAACTACATTCACATCACCTGAGGACCACACAGAAACTGTAATGTCCAGGCCCTGCTGAGACATGAATGGAGGAGCTTCTCATAAAGGAAGAGGGTTGGCACCCACAGATCTGGGCAGACAGTGTACGAGAAAGTTCACAGAGGGGGGAGTAGCCAGAAATGACTGCTCAGACTTCGGGGACAGCCCAGCTCCAAAGCAGACTCTGGGCTCACTGTACCTTTACTTCACTACTCAAGGGAGCCGCTTCTCCCCCAATAAAACACACAAACCTAAAGCAAGGGCAGGCTCTTGGGACAGCTGTTCTGGCTCCGGGTTCCCATCTGATCCCACAAAGCACCACCCTTGCCTCTGTTGTGCTGCGGCTGCGGCTATCATCCAAATAACGGTTTCTCGGCTTCAGAGAAGGGAGCTGTTATCGGAAAGATCAGAAAACCTGCGCTCTGATTCCAATTCCCGGTTCACATAGTGGATCTTGTTATCTGAGTTTGTGCCAGACCTTGTGACAGGTGTTGGGAGACAATACAGTGAGACTCACCGCCTTCCCTGGTGACGCAGGCCAGAGACACAGCATCAGAAGTCTCCAGAAGGTGGCCATGCCGCTCAGGATCCTGCGTGCACCACATCAACGTCAGCTTCCAGTCCCTGGGACCACTGTGTGCCTGGCCATCCCCACAGGGCCACAGTGACGGCTCCCGGAGACACGTAGGAAGCAGCCCTGGCATTCCCCAAGCATCAGGACGCCTGGGACCCACGTGGCCTGACAGATGGCTGTGACAGTAGCCAGTACCTCACCTCCCCCACTTCTGTCTCTGAGCGGGAACCCCAACACCAGATGTGCTTCCAGGGAGTCCCACACCCCCAGGGGACTCGCCAGCCCCTTGGCCTGGGTGTGTTCTGGCTGCTCCCCTTCTCCCCCCCCCCCCATGGGGATCCGGGACTCAGGAACTCAGGGGACACGGAGGCAAACAGGGGCCCAAAAGGGGGTCAGCCGTCCACGCCGCACACTGGCACCCTGTTCTGGGACAGGGATCTTCCTCCAGGAAAGGGAGGCCAGGCGCTGGCTCTGGGTCTTAGACTCCCAATGAGGCAAGAGTGTGGACAAGCTGCCAGGCATGGGCACACACTGATAACCTGTTACGAGGCTGAAGCAGGAGGACTGCTGAGAGTTCTGGGCCAGCCTAGGGTAGTGGTCAGTTCCAGGGATTACAGGCTTGCACCATCATACCTGGCGTCCTTCTGACTTTTTTTTTTTTTGAAACAGGGTCTTGCTTTGTAGTTTAGGCTGGCCCTGAGCTCTGCCTCAAATTCACAGCAATCCTCCTGCCTCTGCCTCCCCAAAGTGCTGGGATTACAAGCATGAGCCACCATGCCTGACACTTTTGTATGTGGTACTGATTGCTGGTGGGCATGAGTCGCCACACCTGGCATTGTTGTATGTGGTTAATAGGGATCGAACCTGAGCCCTTGCTCTTGCAAGACAGGCACCGAAACTACTGAGCTAAATCCCTGGCCCCTTCTGAAATTTTTTAAGCTTCTGGCAGTCCACTACTGCCTAGCCTTTGGCACTGAGAGGCCAGGCTCCAGGAGCTAATGGCTTCTCTCCCCTCTGCCTGTGAGGACCCCCCAATCAGTTCTGTGTCTTAGGAGCTTTCCCTTGCTGCCTGGGGGCAGCCGCAGCACCAGAATTTCCAGAACCTTCTGATGCAGGTTCTCCGGTCGCCACTGCAGCACCCCATGTTGGTGAGGCAGAGTCAGCTTCTTCTCTGCTGCCCCCACACATCCCTCCACACTCTGTAGCCAGGCAGCCTGGGGCTCCATCTTCTTCTCCATGGCCTGGACCAGGGACAGGAGGGAGATTTATCTGCAGACTGGATCGGTGCCACCTTTCAGATCAGTCTCTACAGGCCAGTTCTAGGATCAGACACAAGCAGGAATTCAGCAGCCAAGATTCCTTCATTCCTAGATTCAGGAAGTCACAGTCCGCTGGGAAGGAGTTAACTTCTTCCAGGAACCAGAATCCCTCACTGGTCAGATCCCAAAGGCCCCACCAGACAGACCCTCAGAAGTGAGTTAACCAAGAGCAGGGTTTGATGATGGCTGGAGATTTAGCTCACTGGTTCTGGTGCTTGCCATGTAAGCGCAAGGACCTGGGTTTGATACTCAGTACCACATACCACAGTGCCGGGCATGGTGGCTCACACCTGTAATCCCAGCACTCGGGAGGCGGAGGTAGGAGGGTTGCTGTGAGTTCAAGGCTCGCCTGAACTACAGTGAGTTCAGGATCAGCCTGAACTATAAAAGCAAGACCATGTCTCAAAAACAAACAAACAAAACACGGGTGATAGAAAAGAATACCAAGCATTGCCACCAGAGCTGAAAAAAACATACCAAGGGTCCAGGGCACACTCGTGGCAGCCTCAGCCCGCACCCCTGCCCTGTAACTGGGCTCAGAGTGAATAAGGAAACCCTGTTGTCCTGGCCTCGGTCCCCATCTAAACTCTTCTCCCCTGGCGTGCCCTGGTGTTTCCTCCTGTCCAGACAGACACACCTGTACCCAGGGCCTGGGTGTCTGGCTGCCAGCCCCGGGGGGCCAGGCCTATAGAAGTCTCCCAGGACCTGACCCAACCCTGTCCTGACCTGGTATTACATGCAGGTAGGGTTGAAGGCGCACTATTTCTCAGGCATAAGGCCATCAGTGGCAGTGTGGACGAAGTACACTAAATGTACAGTAAAGCACGTAAGGCATAGGACATTACCACACTACCACTGTGCTATTAAAAACAAATATTTGAGGAGGATCAGAAGTGGACATAAAAAGAATTAAGATATGTTAGGTACATTTGCCATCTCCTCATGATAAATGTAAATCATGTACTACAGACCAGTACCAATAAAAAATTAAAAAACAAATATAAAGGGATGTGCCCATGTTAAGAACATGTTATGAACCATAGATTGTGCGTTTCCCCAAGACCTGTCTCAAACCAGGCCTCAGCAAAGTGTCCCCAAGTCATCACACACCTCTGACCCATAGGACTTGTGACCAGGAGGAAGCAAATATTGTACAGTCTTCCTAGTTTGGGCCAATCACCTCCCCTCCTGGCAATGCCTGGCCACAAATGTGACATCCAAGGGCTGTTTCTAAAATCACTCCAAATCTCAGCTCTTCAGTCACCCCAGCCAGGGAGAGACTGGTGGTCAAAGCTGAACCGGAAGCACTAACCAGCAGTCTCAGTAACGCACATCCCCTCCCTGCAGCAGGAAGGACCTGGGGAATCTTAGAAAACGGCGGGCAGGCACCAGGTCCCAGCCTGGCCTGAATCGGAACTCAGGTCTGCAGGACCTTCACGTGTCTCTCAGGCAGGGACACGAGGCTGCCCTGGAGGACGCCAACGTCCAGAAAAGGCAAGGACAACCTCCTGTGCCAAGACCCCAGGCTCAGCTTGACAAGTGGAGATGCCGGCAGGCAGGTGGCAGGCTGAGGTCCAGAACGAGCAGCCCAGGGTCTCTGAAGTGAGGTCCAGTCTGTGCCCACACCAGGACGCAGAGCCAACCCACAGGGCTCAGGCCAAGTAGGGAAGTCCGATAGCCTCGTCCTGTAGGTGGGGCTGGGACCGAGACTTCTGTGTGGCCTTAGCATCCTCTTGCCCCAACACCTGTACACGTTGGCTCAACCCCCGACTCCAGAGGTTACAAGGCGAATTCCGGACGCGGCTTCATGTTCCCACGTGCTCCTTGAGAGTCATCCTTACCAAAACGGCGGCCGCCTCAGCCGTGGCCCTGAGCTGCCCGCCCGAGCCCGGGACGCGCAGGTCGACAGATAGGCACAGAGGCCAGTAACATCGGAGCAGAGCGAATGGGCTCGCAACACTGGGAGGTAAGGCCCGAGCATGGTCGAATCTGATCCCTGATTGGTTGACCGGGAAGCTCCACCCCATGCCTCAAGCTCCTGATTGGCCTGGAAACGTTCCCTTCCACAGTACTCGAAGAGCTCCGCGCGCCCCGCAGGTGCTAGTGCTGTGGAAAGTGCGCGCTTTTGGGCGAAAGGTGACTGTGTGCCCCAAAACACCGGTGCCGCCAGCCCTGACTGCTCCCGGGCCCCCACCTCCTGGAGTGCAGGAGCCAGACCGCCCGTTTGTCTCAGCTTGTTTATTGAGCCCCGCTTAGGACAGGAGACTGCCACCTTCACAGTTCTCTGTTGGGCCTCGAGGTCATGACCCATCGTTTCTTTGCTTTGCAAATGAGGGGAGCCAAGCTGGAGGCCCAGAGGAGGAAGAAGGAACCTAACCTGCTGGTTAAGGAGGTGGGCTCCTGCCCCAGGCAACTTCCCCTGATTCATTTCAACTTAGGGAACTCTTGAAACCCAAGAGCGAGCCTAGCCTAGTGAATGCTTTGAATAAAAGAAACTGGGGGCTGAAGCTTCGTGCTTAGAGCATCTGTATTTACAAGAACCTTTGGAAAAAGCAGAACCCACCCGGGGCCTGTCCGAGCCCAGAGCTGCCTCCCCAACCCCCCAGCTTGGCTTGTACAGCTGAGGCTTGAGCTCTGAGCCCTGTGCTACTTCTGATCCCAGCACTTGGTGCCTGCGGATCTCTAACTTGTGGGGCCCCAGACAAGGATAAGCAAGAACCACAGTCCAGGACGGGGTGCCCTGGGAGCACAGTGGAACAGCTATGGACCTGGATGCTTCTCTCCCTCTGCCACGATGGCAGTTACCATCTGGCCCCACGTGGCAAGGTTCAGAAGAGCAATATGGAGTGGCATGGGCAGGAATCAGGCCCCCCGGAGCAGGCTACACAGGACAGCAAGCTGCCAGCAGGAATGGTGACTGCCACCCTGGCTTCAGATCCTTGGTACCTGACTGGTCCACATGCAGCACTGAGGTGGCGAGACTGCAAGGCAAGAGAAATGAGCGCCTCTGCAAGGCCTAACGCTACAGTCTCAGCTTCCTGGGACTGAGTCTGTGCTTTGGTAAAAGGGTGCCAGGGACATGAACCCCATGGCAAGTCTGTCTCCCTGAACCTGGTGCAGCTTCTGCTGGACAGAAGACAAAGGCCCTTCTCACAGGACTCCTCTTGGATGAAAAGGCTTGACCACCAACATGGACCATAAAGGAAGCCCTGAGTTTGGAAGGACAAAGCCAACTTCTATTTTTTGCAGTGCCCTTCCATGTGATGCCAGTGACACACATGCCACTCTCAGAAAGGAATGTGAGCCCCGAGCTGAGAGGTCTCCCCAAACTTCCTTGCCCAGTTTGGTCCCAGAGTCCAGGAGAGCTGACTCCCTTCCTCAGGTGAGGGACTCCCTCTTGGGGCAGGTCCACTGGGGCTCACCTTGCACCCCTCAGGACATGTCTTGGGGTCCAGTCAACGGAGCGCACACATCCGGGAACCCTGAGGCCCTGGAAGGGTGCGGGGAGGTGAAGTAACCAGTGAGACTGCCCTGTGGGGGAAGCGTGGGAGGCCCCGGAGCCACTGTGGGCAGAGAAACACCCGAGAGACCTCGTACTTCCAGGACAGCCAGCAGGCCTCCCACCAAGCCCACAGCAGTCTGGACTCAGCTCCTCTTTTCCGCCTGCAGGAGTTCCTGCCCCCTTCACAACTCCATGCAATAGTTACAAAAATACTAGGAAAGTTCCACAAGACAAAAAAACCAAACCAAACCAAAAATACTCTCAAAGTCACAAAGTAGAAAATGCAGGTCCCCCTCAGGTCACCTGTACACTCCACAGCTTTTCTCATGGCCACAGGCAGACTGCCCAGCAAGCCCTGTCCCTTGCAGTCTGAGCTGCGGTTTCCCTCACTCTGGCACCAGCCGAAGGCCTTCCTAAGGCCGGCAGCCCATGTGCCTGAAGGAACGCGTTATGAGACAGGGATGGTGAAAAGTCGGCAGAGACAAATGTGGGAAATGGAGCCACGGGTCACACACCTACGTCGTCCCGTTTCTCATTTCAGTGAAAAATAAGTCTCTCATAAGCCACCCCTGAATGAGGGACCAGAGTGAGGCACACAGGGAGGGCCAGAAGAAAGGGAGAGAGGGCCGGGGCTGCCCAGCAGTCCCTAGGGTCATCCCTCCTCCACGCGGCCAGGCCCCTGCAGGGGCACCTGTGCCCGGGTGTGAGTCTGCATGTGGACAACCAGGTGGTGGTTGCGGTTGAAGGCCCGGCCACACTGAGGACACTCATAGGGCCGCTCGCCCGTGTGGATGCGCTGGTGGCGGAAGAGGTCCGAGGGCCGGCGGAAGGCCTTGCTGCAGTAGGGGCAGGTGGGCCAGCCCTCGCTGTCACCAGTGTGCAGGCGCTGGTGCAGCAGCAGGCTCTTGCGCTCCTGGAAGAAGCGCAGGCATTCACTGCAGTGGTACATCTTGGTGGCTGTTGGCTTCCGCCCTGCCAAGGCCCGGCCTGCCAGTGTTCGGTGGCCCCTAGGCTCCTGGGGGAGCCAGCGGATGACGGGGCCGGGCACTGCCACCTCGCCTGGCTCCAGGGTGGCATGGCCTCCCCCTTCCTGCTCTGCATGGCTCCGCTGGTGGATCGTCAAGTTGATTTTCAGGCGGAAGCTCTGCCCACAGTCGGGGCAAGGGAAGGCCCGTTCCCGCCTTCGGCGGGGCAGCACCCGAGGCGGCTCCCCCACTCCCCCTGGCGGCCGGGACAATGTCTGGGAGCGATGGCGCCTGAGACCTCCAATCTGGTTCCTGGGTCCCTTGGGGATTCGACCCTTGGCTTGGCTTGGAGACCCCAGGAAGAGCTCCTCCGGCATCGTCTCATCTTCCGACACAGCTTCTGTCTTGATGGCCACAGCACCGCCACCTGCAAAGGAATCTGCATTGACTGAGTCAAAGTTACCAGGTGAGAGCAGCGTAAGCCAGGAGCCCGGGAAGTCCAGCTTCAAACTCGCCAGATGGGCAGGAAGAAGGAAGGAGACCCTGAGCACTGCACAAAGGCTGGCAGGGCCCAAGAACTCCAAAAGGACAAAGGGCCTGCTGGCCTTGACTGTCTCCAGGTGACATCGGGGACCCCAGCAGCACGGAGGACACCATGACCCAGTGTTATAGCCTGTGTTCAGATGTCCCCCTGAAGCCTCATGTGGCCCTAGGTGGGGCCTTTTCAGAGGTGGCAGATCTAGAGAATGTGACATGGTGCCACGCAAGGCTTAAGGGCACTAGGGTTAAGGTGTGAGAGCTGCCGCCCTAAGTGCCTGGATAAGACACGAGGGATTAAAAAGCACTGCGGTTGTTCCTCACAGTGCTGCTACCTTCTGCCTGCTATGACTGTTCCTCCACTACAATGTCGGCTGTCACCCCATGCTGCCTTGGAGCCAGCCGATTATGAGCTGAAACCTCTACACTCTGTGAACTACCTAAAACTTTCCTCCTCCAACTTTGGGTGTCAGGTGTTCTGTCTCAGTGACGAGACAGGTAAGGAGAGGCGCAGGCTGGAAGTCATCCTTCCACACCGCTGTCGCACAGAGGGCCTGCTGCCTGCCCACACCGCCCTGGGCCCTGGCCTGTGGCTGCTGTGGGCTTGGTGTGGGCCCCCTCTAACTCCAGTGAGACTGAGGCAAAGGGCTCCCAGGAAAGCTGGGAAAAACAAGGGCTGAGGCCATGATAGCAGTCACCTGAGGACTCAGCGGATCAAGAAGGCGAGGGTCCCGGCCCCGAGCTGGGAGACCTCTGTGTTGGGCCCCGCCAGTCAGCGGGCCACACGGGGGGATGCAGGTTAAGTCACAGGCCAACACATGTAAAGTGAGGGACACTAGAAGCTGGAGCCTGGGCCCCTCTACCAGCTGCTGTGAAGCAGGAACCAGACCGAGGGAACAGGCTTTCTGTCACCTATAGGCCACGCCTGGCACACGCAGCCTGTCTTCAAGCAGCTTTCCAACAAGGGCAGACAGCTCTGTGGAAGCCCAGGACCCCAAGCTGACCCGACCCTCACAGCCTTCTGGACACAGCAGACAGGGAAGGAGCCCTCCAGGGGACACATCAGGTCCCTTCCCTAGGTCCCTGAGCTCCCTCCAGGCTCTGCAGTCACAGGAGACCCTCACCCTCACCTGGTCCCACACCAGGCAGGCCGCCCCATGAGAGCAGGCTGGTGGCTTCCCTTCTGAAGAGTTCCCCTTCTGTCTGCTTGGGTTTTTTTTTT
>PVIR01022908.1:0-27522 GCA_004026965.1 Petromus typicus | reverse complement strand
GGTTACATGAACCCAAGAGCTGCAAGACTGTGACACTCAACCTGATAACCAAGACAGCTACTAAGTAACTAACAGATGTGTGGCCTATACGTTATGGGTATGTTAGACAAAAGAATGATTCATACCCTGGGAGGGACAGAGCAGGATAGAGAATGAGCCCATTATACCATTGTGAAATTTATAATCTATCAAACTGTTATTTCTGGAATTTTCTGATTAATATCTTCAAAACACGACACATATAACTGAAAACTTGGAAAGTGAAAACATAAAAAGGAATGACTACTTTCCTTGATTATTGCTGAAGATGAAAGGTTCTCCTTTTCGGTCATGAGTTTTAGCATCTCTAATATTTGCAAAGCTGATATCTATGCTACCATTAATAAGTAATGGTCACTGGTCTTCATGGGGACCGTTTCCACTTCTGACTTCCGGTTGGCACTGTTGAATGATAGTCACCTTGTGTCATATGCTCTGTAATAAACAGATCTATTTAATAAACAGTCCTTTGCAGTACACAACTGTCCCTTCAGGGACAATAAGACATCACTACTCAGTTAAAATCAATAAAATCTTAAGGGTTCAGATAAAGACCATTTCAACTATGCAAATTAAACAATATTCCTTAAATACATTTTATTAATTATATTGTATTTTATCAGATATGTCAAAATTTCATTTTTAAGGAATTCTGATAAAATTTTCAAATGTTCATTTCATTTTACAAGTATCAAGATATCCCTAAGTAATCGGAGAAAGTGAAAACCAAACTATTTAAAGTCAGGTATTAGAGTTATTGGTAATGGGATGACTTGGGCATGCATTTCCAGCAGCTCTTCCCCCACGAAATCTTTGAAATGACTAAAGAAATGAAAATACACACAGATGAGTAAACCGACACCCAGCAAAGGAAACCAGGGCAAAGTGACAAGCATGTAGCAGCAACATCAAAGACACGCCGGCGCCCAGAAGCCGACTAAGCTGTGGGGGGAAGAAAGAACCCTTATGTCCAAAGGGAGCGTGAGGCCAGGAGATCCTGGGAACAGAGGCGAGATTCGCAGAGAAAGGGGCCTTCTAAACGGGACCCCGAAGACGGCAAGCTCAGCACGTGTGCACAGAGACACGTTCTTGACACAGATTATTTTTAATTTAAACGTAGTCAACCACTGCTTTGCTCTGGGCATTGTTTCCTGTAGAAAATACAGATCTACCCCATTATTTCTGAAGTTTAAGTCATATTTTATTGCTGGGGATTAGTTAACTAAACTCTGAAAAGTACATGCGTAATGTGCAAAAAGATATATGAAATTTTTTTGGTACATGAAAATTTTATCAGTTGCTAAAGTAATTTTTTATGTAGCTTAATGAAGTAGTAAACTATAGAGTATTCTTACCCATGAAAGCTTCAAGGACTTTAATGAATAGTTACATGGATGACCCCTTTCAGTGGTTAACCAAAAATCTGTAAGCAACTCTGTTATTATATTTTTAATAACACACTCAATTGAAATGTTTAGACATTTTCATCATTAAGCAATTTTCTTTATTAGTATATTTTATATATATTTATATATTTTATATTTCTGATACATAACAAGTATGTAAATTTGTAACTTTGATTAATTCCATGTAATTGCCTTCCTATAATGTCACAGCAATTTATTTCTCATTAACAATATATAAAAATGTCACTATCCACAAATCCATAATTATTATGACTCTGTAATATTTACTTTTTGTTTTATCTGCCTCTGAATCTCTCATATTTTTACCAAGCTGGGCTCCAAAGAGGACAGTTCATGTTTTAATTTGTATTTATTTGATGGAGAGTCTAGAATCCTGTCACACATTTATAGGCCTCCATATTTCTTCTTCTATAACTTTTCTACTTTTCTGCTTTGGGCCTGGTTCTGGACTGAGATTACTCTGTTTCTTTTCTTTTCTTTTTCCATTGCTTTATAAACAGACAGGTGGCTAAGGGGACAAATACTGAAACCAGCCAATCTGGATTCAATTTCCACCTCTGCCATTTTTAATAGGTTCATGAATTTGGAAAAGTTACTTCACCTCCCTCCACTTCAATGTCCTCATTTATGACAATAATAGTATTTCCTACCTTGTAGGGTGTCTATGGGATTTTCGGTGGCTTAAAATTAAAAAACATTTAGGACAGTGCCAGGCACATAGAAAGCTGCCTTGTAAATTTTAGAAATGTATATAAGCTCATTGATTAGGGTAGATAGGAATCATTCATTTGCAGGGGTTATTTTCTTCCACTCTATATTCTTTTTTGTTTTGTAGGGTTGGTTTGTTTGTTTGTTTGTTTGTTTGTTTGTTTGTTTTGAGACAGGGTCTCTCTTTGTAGTTCAGGCTAGCCCGGAGCTCACAATGTAGCCCAGGCAAGCCTCAAACTTACAGCAATCCCCCTGCCTCTGCCTCCTGAGTGATGGGACCGCAGGTGTGAGCCTCCATGCCTGCCACTGTGTTATGTGGTACTGATTGCTGGTGGGTGTGAGTCACCATGCCTGGCATTGTTATATGTGGATACTGGGAACTGAACTAGGGACCTTGTGCTTGCAAGGCAGGCACCGGAACCACTGAGCTAAATCCCCGGCCCTGTTTTGTGTTATTTTAAAGTCTTTAATCAGTCTAAATTTTTTATTTTTATGCAATTAAATCTATCATTTCTTTATATAGTTTATAGGCTCTAATGGAATTCTTCAAAAGGCAATTCTCAGACTAGCAATTTAAATTTGTTCTTCCACGGCTGGAAATGATGATCTAATCCTATAATCCCAACTTTTTGAGAGGCTGATGCAATAGAATTAAAAGTTTGAGACCATTCTAAATAAGTTACCAATAACACACTGTATGAAAATAAAAAAGGCTAAGAATGTATTTCAGTGCAAGGGCCCTGGGTTCATCCCCATGACAACACACACAAAAGTATTCTTCCACATGTACTTCCAATCATTTTGTAGTTTAATTTTTAACATTTGAAACTTTAATCTGTTTTTATGAATGTTATAAATTTTTAGAAATTGGTAAAGTCAATCAATTGTATTATTTTCCTAATGGATAGTCAGTGGTCTCATTTTCCCTTTCCTTCATTTGAGACATTCAAAATATTGCAGTTCCAAATAGATTTGAGTTAAATTGAAGAAGATCAATGCTTTTACAATATGATCGTCCTACCTTGGAACATAGTATTTTCTGGGTTTTTTCAGATGTAGCATGATATCCTTAATTAGTTTTGTGAGTTTTCTTTACATATTTCTTTCCCTTTTTTTTTTACCAAAGATTAAATTTGGGACCTTGATCTTACAAGGGAGACACCAGAACCACTGAGCTAAATCCCCAGCATCTCATTACCTATTTCTTTGCCTATCTTGCCTCTCATATTTTTAACTCTTTCATCTTTAATAATTCAGTATACTATTGGGATAAATTGTGATATCATTTCATATACTGAATCATCCTTATTGATTATAGGATTCTATTTTCTATGATTTTCCCTAAAATATATCAAACATGCAAAAAAGTATATATTATACTATATTATATTGTATTTGTTTTTATTTAATACATATATTTAATATTATATACACTGAGCATGTGTGTATCCATCATCAATTTTTCTCAAATATTAATGTTTTGTTAAATTTAAAAGACAGGTGGAAACTTCTGAACATTGTATAGCCAGAGTGTCTTAGGTATCACTTTCAGATTCTGTTCCCCTTGCCTCCAACTCAGGTGAAACCACTAACCTAAATTAAAAGTTTATCTTTACCAGGATCAAGGATGTGGCACCATGCCTGTATGACAAGCATGAGGTCCTGAGTTTGATCCCCAGTACTGCAAAATAAGTTTATCATTATTATAGGTATATTTTATCATTAATATATATAAAGGATTCATAAGTAATACTCACTGTTATATAGTATTTTATACCTTTATATAATTTGCAGTAATCTGTAACTGTATTATGCAACTAGTCCTTTGGACTCAAAGAATTTGTTACATTTATAGTTATCACTGCATGCAGCTCTACTTTATTTATTTGGACAGGTATAAAACATTTCAACTAATAAATATTACATACTTTCACTTGCTCCTCTTTTAATAGGCATTTGCTTCACTTTTTGCTATACTATGTATGATTTTTATATGCTCTGATAAAATTTTTAGTGTGTGTAAATTGCTCTATTGCTGCACTGCCCAATGGAATGGCCACCAGCACATCGACAAAGACTTTATTCATATTTTTTAACTATTCTGCTATCAAATTGTTTTGTTCCTTCATATGTATAGGAGTATTTTATTGATGTAGAACACAAATCTAATACCGTATTATGATACACAATTATTATTTTCTTCCTGATTCTGCTTCCATTCTATAATTTTTCTTTCAGCTTTGACTATAGTATCTTTTAATAAACAGCTTTTATCAATCTTTATTTTATACTATGTTTAAATTATCTGATTTATCAAATCCTTCCCTACACTTAAGCAAAAAAATCTATATTTTTTCCTATAATCTTCTAAAATATTAAAGCTTTGCTTTTCAAATTAGGTCTTTCATCTCTCTATAATTAAAAAACTTTAGAGTAGGATGCAAGAACTTTCTATTAATGTGAGTAAGTAGCTGTTCCAATAGAAATGCCTTGAAAAATTTGTCCTGTCTCATTCATTATGACTATATGAATTTCTACATATATTTTTGATCTTGTGTTTTGTTCTATATATATATGCATTTGTATGTGCTAACAACAATATAGTATTATCTTAGCTATCTTGAGTTTATGTTAAGCATTGGCATCTAGTAGTACAAGTCTTCCAAATTCTTCAAAATGAGTGTAAATTTTGTGGTGTCTAATGAACTTTAGACTCATCCTGAGATAAAAAGCACTGAATTTATACATCAATTTAAAGAAATGCGTATCTTTAAAATATTAAATCTTCTCTTTCATTAAATAATAAATATTTCCACTTAGTCTGAACTTTAATGTAATTCAGTAACATTCTATTTCCTCCACAAATTATTAGATTTTGTTAGATTTATTCAAAGATAACTGGTAGTTTTATTGCTATTATAAATGATATATTTTTCATTAATTTTTTACCAATATAAAATGCTATTTTATCTAGTAAACTCATTGCATTCTTATTCAAGATTCTCTATAGGTTATTATATCCTTTGTGAATTAAAAAAGAAAAGATTGTACCTTCCTCTCCAATATCTCATTTCTTTTCCTTATCTTACTGTGTTTGCTATGACTGCTGGTATAAAGTAGTAGTGACAGAGCTCTTCCTGTTAACTTCAATAAGAATGCCCCCAATTTTTTAACCACTATGGTATAATGTTAAATCATTATCAAGTTTTTAAGTTTTCCTTTTCTATTTCTAGTTTTTCAAATGTATGTGCTTATGAGTGTGTGCACATAGGTGTAAAAACAAGGTTTAAATTTTATAAAATGTGTTTTTAGCACCCATAGAGAAGATTACATATAGCCAGGAAAGCAGATAACAGAGATGTTACTGTATATCTTTGTAGCTGTTAAATTTGGTACCAGAACTTTTGGTTCCAGGAGTAGAGTAGGCTAGATAACTGGAATAATTGGATACAAGATTAATAAAATTTAAAAGCACTAAATGAATGTTAAGCACAAATTGTCAGGTCAAAATCATAATCAAAATGAGAACCCAGATGTGAGTAGGTCACTGGGCCAACCCTGGCCAATCCATGGTCTTAGAAGATGTGGGAAAATAAAACCCAAGATTGCTCGGGGAATGTAGCAGGAAAATGCAAGGCTTCAGAGAAAAAGGAATCCTTCTCCACTGCTGGAATGTAGACTTGTACAACTTCTGTGGAAATCAGTGTGGAGATTTCTCAGAAAGCTAGGATTGGAGGTCCCATTTAACTCAGCCATAGCTCTGCTAGGTATATACACAAAAGAATTAAAAGATTCATATCACAGTGACATATGTGCACCCGTGTTTATAGCAGCTCAGTTTGTAATTGCTACATCTTGGAAACAACCCAAATGTTCATCAACTGGAGACGGGATAAAGAAGATGTGGTTCTTTTATAGAATGGAGTATTACTCTGCCATTAAAAATTATAAGATTGAGTCATTCATACTCAAATGGATATATCTTAAGAACATCCTAACTAGCTAAATAAATAGGTCACAGATGTATAAACATCATATCTTTTCTCTGGTATGAAAAAATGAAGCTGTAAATGAGTTGCAGTATGTATAGTTGATATTGTGAAATATAAAATATTTAAAAGGAAAGAGCATGTGGAGTAAATAACAAGGGGAAAATGAATGTGGTAATAATAAAGAAAAAAGGAAACAAAGATTATGTATATAAGGGGTGGAGGTTGCAGGGCAGGGGGAAGGGGAAAAAATGAGAATCAAGTCATGTCATATTCTGGTACAAACTCTCCATGTTGAATGCAATGATGATGTGTATTCATAATGTACCAATAAAGATTGTTTTTAAAGATTGTTTCCTTGCTCTAAGAAGGAATTAAAGATGAACTCCTGTTTTGGCCCCAAGAAACTGCAAAGCGAGGCACCTGTGAGGATATCTCCTGCTAGGCTATAAAGATGTCAAGTGGGCTCTCCTGAGCCCAAACAGACATAAATTAGATGGTCAAAGAAAAAGTCAGGGGTCAGTTGTGCTCCCAGATGTACAGTCAAAACATGCCAGATAAACACTGGAAGAACCCAACATCCTTCCAGGCTCAAAAATAATTTTTCAAAGAAAAGGAATAGCTTACAGTCACTCATGAGAGGAAGTACTAGAGCAAGGAGCAGAAAGCAGAAAAAACTGGAGAACATCTGATATGGAATTATCAGAAAGATTATGAAATGACTATGACTGGTACTCTATAAGATAAAAGCAAGATTGAAAATAAATCTAGATAGAAATAAACTGAAGAATGACCATGAAGATTTTTTAAGGAATCAAATAGAATGTCAAAAACTGACAATTATAATAATTATAATTAGAAACTAAATGGATGGTTTTTACCACATATTACCATAGCTAGAGAAAGAAAACAATGGGAATGGAAAATAAGCCAGAAAAATTTGTCTATAAGGAAATACAGAGAAGAAAAGATATAAAACATAAAAGGCACAGAACATAGGTTGAAAAAACAACATGCCTCTAATTATACTTCCAGAAGTAAAGTATAACAAGCATGAGGCAATATTTAAGGAGATAATAGTTGAGAACTTTCCAAAGTGGTGAAAAATGATAATCATAAATTTGAAAAGTGAAATGAATCCCAAGCAGGGTGAATTTTGAATTTTGTAAATGTATTATCAATTTTTAAAAATTATTTAAATTGCTTTTCAAAAAATAACCAAATGGAAATAGCTTAGGAAACAAATCAAGAAGAATATTATACATTACATGAGTTGTTTAATTAAATTTACTTCTGTGAGTTAACTTGAATATCAGAAAGTACATCAAAAATATGTGGAGACTCCTGTGATTTAAAGAAGTGCTCGAGGAACCTTTGATTTCAAGAAGAACGGTGGAATGGTAAACAACAACAATTTAGTCTCTGGGCAAATCTGAACCCAGAAACTGGAAAATAACAACTTGACAAATAACAAGAAAGGCTGGGGGAGTAGATCCCTGGAAATCAGGAAGGATCTGACCAGAAAATTAAAACCTACAGAGAAACTGAAGAGACAAAACACAACGTGGAAAGGAAAGGGAAGTCTGAACCTCCTCCCTTGCCCTCCAGCTCTGGTTCATGCTCAAGAAAAAGAAAGACCCGGGCCAGGGAGTTAGCTCAGTGGTTCCGGCACCTGTCTTGTAAGTCCAAGGACCTGGGTTCAATCCCTGGTACCATACTGGGTGTGGAGCCTCAGGCCCAGCAGCAACCAGTACCACATACCACAGTGCCAAGCATGGTGGCTCACACCTGTAATCCCAGCACTTGGGAGGCAGAGGAAGAAGGATTGCTGTGATGTGAGTTGGAGGCTGAGCTCAGGGCCAGCCTGAACCACAAAAGTGAAACCCTGTCTCGAAAAAAAAAAAAAGAAAAATAAAGACCAAATCTACAGAGACAAAGTGAAAGCGAAGGACTCCAAAGGCTTTAGGGGAAATGCAGAGGTAAAACAGATCAGTAGATGCTACTATGTGACTCCAAACCAAGCATCCACCATAACCCCTGGAGAGACCATCAAATACGAGCACTCTTCAAACTCATAACAAAATCAGAAGGGAAGAAGAACTCACAAAGTCATTCCTGGAAGCAAGAATTGCCCTGATTCCAAAACTAGAAAAGGACCCAACGAACAAAGAGGACTATAGGCCAAACTAATTTATGAACCAGATGAAAAAATCCTCAAGGATATACTGCCAAGTGGAATTCAGAAAATCATCAGAAAGATCATATAACATCACTCTGGACTCCAGGTGTTACATTTCCACAGGGTCTGGGTAGGGGGCAACCATGGAAGACAACTGTGGTCAGGGAACCATGGCCAGGCTGCCAAGAGACCCACCAAGGGATTTAACTTTTGAAAAACACAGACCTTATACCCACATCCAGGGCCAGGCTCAGCCTGAATTGCTCTGGATTTGAAATTCCCAGACGTGGTGCCCTCATCCTAACCCTACTGCCTGCTGGTGCCTGCATTCAACATGGATCAGGGATCTGACTGCCTTATCTGCCAGCGTGAGCAGGGACTTGTTTTGGCTTGGACAGCCCCAAGATTTCAGATAGCAGAAGAAAACTGTATGTTTGGAATCACAAAGCCTCTCTCTCTTTCTCTCTCTCTCTCTCTCTGTCTCTCTCTCTCTCTGTCACTGTCTGTCTCCCTCTCTCTCTGTCTCTCTCTCTCTCTTTCTCTTTCTCTCTGTCTGTGTCTGTCTGCCTGTCTGTCTGTCTCTCTCTCTCTCTCTCTTTAATTTAGTTCTGATCTGAGGTCTTTGGTATTCCTTTTCCTTGTTTATATTTTTGTTTATGTTTTGTTTTCTGTCAGTGTACATCATTTTTAACTTTGTTTCATTTTGTTTTTGCTTTCATCTTCTTCCTCTTCACTTCTTCACCAGTTTATTGAGGCTTGTAGAGTTCTTTGTCCTTCCTCTCTTCTTTTCTTTTCTCTTTTTCTTTAAATTTTCCTCTTCTCTCTTGTAATTTTTCTCCCTTTAATTTTTTTCTCTTTTTACTTTCTCTATAATCTTATTTGCATTCTTATTTCTTCCTCTTTTTTATTATCAATTGTTTTTCACTGATGTATATCACTATCCTTCTACTACTCACTAAGAAGTGGCAGTACCACTTCTCTCTCTTCCTTCTTACACAGAATTTAGGATTTCAGTTTTCTTCTTGCATTCCTCACCCCTAACCCCTATATCTTTCATAGTACAACAATAAAGCTTTGTTAACCTTTCAGTAGTCAATTTTGTAAAATTACTGTCTAATTATTTTCTACCATTAATGGAAACATAGTAGCTGTTCCACTTAGTACTATAACCCAGTACCTGAGTTGTCTTAATGTCTATAGCATAATTGTGAATTTTTTCTAGAATTAAGGGTAGTGCATAATTGATTTTTATGATATGCAATATCCAATTTGTCTTGGGTGATACCACTGTAGCTGATTCATTTAATATTAACAAGGTTGTATAATTATCACTATTTCTCTATAAGCCAACACATCAATTAACCTTGTGACATTAAGAGTACTAGAGTACTTTCCCAAAGAACGAAGTTTTTGGGCCAACCAAAATGCATCCTTCCCTCCATATTAACTAAGGTGGTCAGATCTGAACATGAAAAAATCAGATAATCTCAATACTCTGTTGTCACAGTGGGATAGATCAATTAGACTAAAAAAATCAATAAAGAAATATCAACAATTGCATCAAGTCATAAAAAACTAGACTTAATTGGCAATGAAGTATTCTGTCCAATAGTAACAGAATACACACTCTTCATAACATCATATTGAATATTCTCCAAAATAAGCTGCATACTAGTATATAAAGCATTCCTAAGTAAATGCAAAAAAACTGATATTATCCCATGTGTATAATCAGATCATAGTGCATTGAAACTAGAAGTCAATGCAAAAGACACCACAGAAACTATGGAAAAAAAATTTTTTTTTTTTTTTTTTAGGTTTTTTGATACAGGGTCTCGCTTTGTAGTTCAGGCTGGCCCTGAGTTTAGCCTCAAACTCACATCACAGCAATCCTCCTACCTCTGCCTCCTGAGTGCTGGGATTACAAGCATGAGCCACCACTCCTGGCACTAGGTATGTGGTACTGGTTGCTGCTGGGCTTGAGTCTCCAAGCCCAGTATGGTATGTGGTTACCAGGGATCGAACCCGGGTCCTTGCACTTGCAAGACAGGTGCTGGGACCACTAAGCTAACTCCCCGGCCCAACTATGGAAAATTTTAAAGTACCCTCTTGAATAACCAGTGGGTCAAAGATGAAACTAAAGAAAACTAGACAGTTCTTCCAGTCAAATGATAATGCCAGTATGACACACTGAAACCTAAGAGACACAATGAAAGCAATCCTAAGAGGGAAATTTATAGCAATGAATTCCCACACCAGGAAAAGACTGCAAATAAATAAACTAATGATGCACCTCAAGATCCTGGAAGAACAACAGCAATTCAAACCCAAAGCTACTTCAAGGCAGGAAATCACTAAGCTGAGATGAAATTGAGACTTTTTAAAAAAGGTATTAATGAACTGAAAAGTTGGTTCTTTGAAATACTTAACTAAAAAGGACAAATCTTTAGCCAGTTTTACCAAACTAAGTAAAAAGACCAAAATTCATACAATTAGAAATTTAAATGTATAGTCATGGCTGAGTGCTTAAGGCGATGGACTAGAGATTTAAATACAAATTCTCAATGTTGAATGTTATCATAATGTATACCTAAAATGTACGAATAAACTCAATGAAGAGGAAAAATTGTAAAAAGTTAAATCACACCAGATTGTGAAGACCATTGGTAACTACTTTGAGAAACTGTACTCTTAAAAAATGGAAAATTAAGAAGACATGGATAAATTTCTAGATACATATGAACTACCAAAGCAGAATAAAGAAGATATAAAAATCTTGAATAATTCAGTGTCATTCAGTGATAGTGAAGAACTAATTTTTAAAAATTACCAACTAGAAAAAGCCCAAGTCCCAACAAATTCATTACTGAATCCTACAAGATCACTCAAGAACATCAAATATGAGCACTTTTCAAACTCATAACAAAATCAGAAGGGAAGAAGAATGCCCAGAATCGTTCCTGGAAGCAAGAATTGCCCTGATTCCCAAACTAGAAAAGGACCCAATGAACAAAGAGGACTATAGGCCAAACTAATCAATGAACCAGATGCAAAAATCCTCAAGGAGATACTTCCAAGTAGAATTCAGAAAATCATCAGAAAGATCATATACCATCACCAAGTACTATTCATTTCAGTTATGCAGAGATAGTACTTCAAAATATGCAAATCAATAAATGGAACGTACCATATAAACAGAAACAAGAAGAAAAATCACACTATCATCTCAGTGGAGGCAGCATTTGACAAAATCCAACATGTATTCATGATTTTTTAAAAGCTGTGAAGGAAATAAATGTAGAAAGGTTTTCTCTCAATCTGATAAAAGCCATCTATGACAAACCAATAGCCAACATCATACTAAAAATGGAGAGAAACAGGAACAAGATAAGAGTGTGCATTAGTACCCCTCCTGTTCAATATAGTTCCCCAAACAATAGCCAGAGCAGACAAGAGAAAGAAATTAAAGGGATATAGATAGGAAAGGAAGAAGTTAAATTACAATTATGTGCAAATGACATAACTCTCTATATATAGAACCCCAAAAACTCCACCAAAATATTACATTCCTAGAACTAATAATTAAATGCAATAACAAGAGGATACAAAATAAACATTCAAAAATCAACAGCAAAATGAGAATCAAGTTATGTCATATTCTGGTACAAACTCTCAATGTTGAATGCAATGATGAGGTGTATACATAATGTACCAACAAAGATACAATTTTTTTTAAAAAATCAACAGCATTGTTGTACACCAATAAAAAACTTACTGAGAAAAAAATTATGGGTGAAAGGCCTCTCACAGTAGCAGAAAAATGAAATACCTAGAAATTAACCTGCTCAAGGAAATGAAAGACCTCTACAATAAAAACAACCATACTCCAAAAAAAGGAGATTGAAGAGGACATCAGAAAATGAAAAAATATCCCCTGATCCTAAATAATAGCTAAATCTTGGCAATAGCATATATGTCTATCAACAGATGAATGGATAAATGAGTAATTTATGGGAAAAGAGATGTATCTTGAGACCATAATATTAAGTAAAGGTGAAGTAAATCAGACACACAAGCTTAAATATTTTGTGGTTTCCCTTATATGAGAAAATCAATATATGAATACACTGCAAAATAAAAGATAGACAGTAGGGAAAACAGAAAGAGAAGCTATTGTCATCTAGTTAACCAATGTATCTAAAACTATACCTTTATTTAGCAGAATTACTTTTTGTATTTCATAAATTTTTTGACCTGTTAGCCAGGTTAGTAATTTGTATGATAATTAACTTTATAGGATTTATAAAATTAATAAATGAATCTGATACCAGTAAAAAAAGAAGAGGGCTAAGAGAAGGGAAAAAAAGAATTAGGATGTTTTATGTATACCTACCACCAATTCTCTACAGTGACAGTAATCATTACATACTGTAAATATGTATAGATAAAAATTTTAAATGCATATGAAAAATGTTATTTTACTCATTTAATATTTCAATATGTAAAACTTGGTTATCAAAGTTTTCTAAAATCTCTTAAGTTAAACATTATTTAAGTGCAGATTATATGTTGTTCTCAATAATAACTGAAACACAGCAGGGCTAAAGATATAGCTCAATGTTTAGGAGGCTCTAGATTAGACTTTCAGCTCCATTAAAAAAAAGGAAAGGAGAAGAATAAGAGAAAGAAAAGGAAGGTGAGGAGGATGAGGAGGAGAAATAGAACAGGAAGAGAGAGAAGTAGAAGAAAAGGAAAAGAAGGAAGAAGAAGAGGAGGAGGAAAAAGGTGTAGGGGAAAAGGAGGAAGAGAAGCTAATCTAAAGAAACCAAGGGGAAGAATTTTGTTTCAACCAAAGAAATATGAGTGGAAATAAACTCTAAATCAAAAACCAACAGAAATATACAAGGAGCCAAACCCAAGTATAGCAATAATTTGTTTGTAAAAAGATTTCTTAGAAAAATCATTTGCTTTTTTCTGGTTTTCTTCTGGGAGAAAATATTTTTCAAACCACTTAGGAAAATGTTCGCACAATTGTATTTACTTAAAAAGAGCTGTTTAGATAATAAAGAAAATGGCCATTTCACAGCCTCTTCAGAAACTCTCACCAACTAAGTCCAAGCAACAGACAGGAAATCAGACTTCTGAAAACTGGCCATTAAAGCTAGGCATTAAAAATGAATTCCCAGGCCAGGAATTTAGCTCAGTGGTTCTAGCATCTGTCTGGTAAGTGCAAAGTCCCAAGTTTGTTCCCTGGTACCACATAGCACGATGCCACGTGTGGTGGCTCAAGCCTGTAATCCCAGCACTCAACAAGCAGATGCAGGAAGATTGCCATGAGTTCAAGGATAGCCTGGGCTACAGAGTGAGTTCAAGACCAGCCTGCACTACAGAGCAAGACCCTGTCCCCCCAAAAAAGAATTCCCTTCCCAAAACTGTATTTCACAGAGCTAGAGAAAATAATCTTAAAACTCACCTAGAACCACAAGAATAGCAAAAGTAAGCTTAGGAAACAAGATCATAGTTGGTAGGCATCACAATCCCCAACCTGAAATTATACTATAAAGATACTATGGTAAAAAACAGCATGGTACAAACAAAGAAGCAGATCCAAATATCAGAGGAATAGACTAGAAAATCTAGAAACAACTGCAGATATACTAAGCCACCTAATCTTTGACAAAGTAGCCAAATATCCTCAGTGAAAGAAAAATAGCCTCTTTAACAAATGGTACTGGAAAAACTAGGTTTCAATTTGCCAAAGATTGAAGCTAGATCTATATCTTTCTCCATGCATCTAATTAAAATTAAAGTGGATTAGAGACCTAAATATTAAAACAGAAACACTAAACCTGCTGGAAAATAGCCTAGGTAAAACTCTTGAAGATATTGGTATAGGGAAAGACTTTACAAACAAAACCTCAGCTGTACAGGAACTAGCAGAAACAACCAACAACTGGGATCTCATCTTACTAAAAAGCTTCTGTTTAGCAAGAGAAAACACCAACAGAGCGAAAACACAACAGAGAGTATGGAAGAAAACTTCTACCAGTTGTTTCTCAGAGAAAGGACTAGTGTGTAGAGTATATAAAGAACTTGAAAAAATTAGCCCCCAAAGTTTAAAGACCCAATTCAGAAATGGGCCTCTGATATGAACAGATGTTTTTCAGATGAAGAAGTAAATGCAACAAAGAAATATATGAAGGAATGTTCAACACTGCCGGTCATTCAAAAGACACAGATGAAAACAACATTGAGATTTCATCTCACTCCACAGAGAATGGCTGCTATCATGAAATCAACGAACAACTAATGCTGGTAGGGGAAGAAAGGAACCTTTCTCTACTGTTGGTGGAAATGTAGACTGATGCAACCACTATGGAGATCAGTGTGGTGATTCCTTAAAAAACTAGGACTTGAGGTCCCATTTAACCCTGCTATTCCCCTGGTATATATATATATACATAAAAGAACCTAAAATGAAGTATTACTCAGCCATAAATAATGATAAATTTGAGTCATTTATACCCAAATGGATGTACCTTGAGGATATATTTACAAGTGAAATAAATAAGACACAGATGTGTGAGTACTATATCTTTCCTCTAGTATGAAAAACTGACAGAGTAAATGAGTTCTAAAATAGGTAATGTAAAACAGAAAATGCAAAAAGAAAAGGAAAGGGCAGGTTGGAAAAAGTAAAGAAGGGAAAGAAAAAAATTGATAGTAAAAAAAGGAAACAAAGCTTATGTATGTAGGGGTAGAGGTTGGAAGGAAGGCAGAGGAAAGAGAGGAAAATGAGAATCAAGATGTATCATGTACTGGTATAAATTCTCAATGTTGAGTGTGATTATAAGGAGTGTATAAAACGTACCAATAAAATCCATTTTTAAAAATAAAAATAAAAATGAATTCTCAGAGAAGCAAAGAAAACACAATGAAAAGCCTAAGAAATAACAAGTCCCTGAGCCCATTCTAAGATAGTAAATGATGTAAAAATAGGTAGAAAAGTAAGTATATCTGATTTTTGTTTTGCCTCCTCCATCTCCTGATCTTTTCCCCTTTTCTTCATCTCTTTTATTTAGATCATATTTTTACTACATTCTCTTTACCTCTACATGTCTTTATTTTCTTCATCTTCTATTAGGCCTGTTTTATCTTCTTTCATCCTTTGTATCCTCTGTACTTTCTCTGTTCTTTTTCTTCTTCTTTATTTTACTCCTTATTTTCTTTTCTAATGTCTATATTTTCTCTATCTTTTCTTTTTAATTATTTGATATCATTCCCTACCCAAAGCATAAGATATTTGTTTTCTTATAAAACAGCTTTGACAACATTTACTTACCTAGTTGATTCAGTGTGGTAATATATGTTGTTGCCTATATTTATAGGGGAAAGTTATTTATACATTTATCAGGCCTTTTTGTGAAACCTTACCATGACTATCCCTTAATTTGAAAAGCACATTTTAGTGAGAATTGGAAATCATTCAAAACTTGTAACAGTAGTAGATTTTAAGATAATTCTGATGTCCCTCTGTGATAATTACCTTTCATGATGATCCCCAGTGAATCTTACCTCCAGTTGCTTCACACATAGTCATTTTCCATGTTGTATTAGGAGTGGTGTGTGTGACCAAAAGAACATAGTGGAAATGATGATTTGTGATTTCCAAAGTTAAATCGGAAAGTAAATTTTAATTTCCACATTGTCCTTGGCTACTTGTTCTAGGAGAAGCCAACTACTATGTCATAAAAACATTCAAGCAGCCCCTCTGAGGGGTAGATGAAAAAGCATGGCCTCTATCATCAGTTAGCACCAACTGCAAAGCCATGTCAGAACACCAGTCAGTCCTCCATCTTGGACCTCTAGGCCCAGGCAAATGCTGGTGAGCATCTTGGCTGCAACCTCATGGGAGATGTCCAACCACAACTAGCCAGTCAAGCTATTGCCAAATTTCTTATACAAACTGTGAGAAATAATAAACATTTATTACTGCTTTCAGCCACTAAATCTGTAGTGATCTCTTATCTAGAATACACAACTAATATGCTTACCATCCATATCTTTTAAAAAATCAAAAAAAAATTTGTTTATGGATAAATACCAGAAAACACTTGCTTCTATACTCTGCTAATAATAAATATCCACACACTAATTGTAGAAAAGAAACTTCTTTTTCATTTCCAGAACATTTCTTTATGTGCTCAGTTTCATCCAGCAATGCTTTTCTTACAGAACTGTGGAGAAAAAAATGCACATGGAACAAAACTAAAAATTTAACAAGTCTAGTCACTTTATAAAACCAAACCTCTGTAACAACACATCACAAATAACATCAAGACCCTCCTAAAGAAATCAAGGGAGTAAATTATAACATAGAAACTGAATTCCACTCTGCCAATACAATGCCTTTGTATTAATTCTGAAATCTCTTTCTTTAATATCCATAATATGATGCTAATAAACAATTTTGTCTTCATTTAAATACATTTACTCTTATAGTCTCTGTTCATAACTGTGCTTTCAAGTAAATTTAAAAATCTATAAATATTAAATTTGCTGGATCTTATAAGTATTGCTATCTAGTTTCCACTACTGAATTTTTTTCTTAAAAAATGAACTCACTCTTCTAATGACTTAATAATGTAATCTAATAATACTATTAACCTAAAACTATAATTGAACACCAAAACATTTCTCCATATTAAAATTGAACTCTGCTGTTATATCATTTAATTGAATCTTCAGATTCACTCCAACAGCAGAAAACATGACTGTGAATGTTTTCTTGCAAAGTATTCCGACAGATACAATTCAGTCATTTACATGATCCAAGATTAGATGAGAATAAAAAGAAATTAGATCAAAACATCAGCATAGAATCCCTCAGTATGTATTTCCTTTGTAAAGGAACATGCTATATTAATAGTGGCCTATTCAGATTTTGATCATCTCTATGGGTCAGATGCATAATGAAAGTCACCAAAAACAGGGAAAAGAAAGAAATATCTCATGCACACTGCATTATTTCTACAGGTGATACATCAACAGCTTTCTAGCCAACATCCCCAGCACACTGTGAAACCCTGCTCAAATGTATTTCTGTCCTTTGTATATTGGTTTCCTCTGCGGTTTTTGAGGTTTGGTCCTGGCACAGAAAAAACCGATGGTATGCGGATCCACCTTCCCTTGCTCCTCAGAGTAACCTAAGCATTAAGAATCATTTTCAAAATACTGTCAAGGATGACTGTATCCCTCATTCTCAAGGATTTGCAGTTAATTTTTGAAAATGTGTTCAGTATTTACAAACTTAAGTTTAGAATATTTAAGTTCATTATTCTACTAAAGAGTCTTTTTCTTTTTTTGAAACAGGATCTCACTCTGTAGATAAGGCTGGCCTTGAGCTCAGCCTCAAACTCAGCAACCCTCCTGCCTCTGCCTCCCAAGTGCTGGAATTACAGGCATGAGCCACCACGCCCCGCAATGTGGTATGTGGTATGAGGTGCTGATTTCTGGTGGGCGTGAGTCTCCGTGACCTTCACTGTTGTATGTGGTTACAGTGAATGAACCGGCGACCTTGGGCTTGCAAGACAGGCGCCAGAACCAATGATCTAAATCCTCCACCGAAAGAATCATTCTTTTCCACTAAATAGCCTCTTAACACACTGAGGTCTGAACAAAGACTATAAAGTAGCGAGCTGGGACGCTTGGATTGCAGAGTTCTGCCCCCGCGCACCTGTCCACAAAGCAGGTCAGATAGTCACTGTAGCTTCGTACCCACCCCGATATTGATTTTGTTCGAACCAAGGCCATCGGGAAGCTCTGTCCCCTTCAGAGTTTAAATCAAGCCCACCTAGATCTGGGAGCGCAGATTTCTAAAATAGTCCTCCCAAATTATTTTGAGAGGCATTTTTTTCTTCCTTCACTCAGTTCTACTTTGTGTTAACTCTGTTCTTCTCAGCTGATCTAGGCACAAACCCAACCCTTCAGCAAGTTTCTCACAACAGCCACAAAAATTTACTTCACCAAGTACTTAAGCAGCTCAGTTACTTGGGAAGACTTGGAGGGAAGACAGAGGGGTTGAATCCCACCCTTAGGGCACCAGCTGCTCTGGCCAGCCATCTGGCTGCAGGGCCTCCTTCCCTCCCTTTCCTCCCCAGGCTCCCTTTGTCTCGGGAACTTTCTGCCTACGCCCTTGGCCCCTCGGGAGCTCACTCCTGAGCTCCAATCTCTTAGGCTGTTTTTTCACGGTAGAGACTTTTCCCTTTCTGCAAGTAGCGGTTAATAATGAGCCGTTCCTCCGCCCTACTGCACCGAGCGCACCCGTTTTTTATATTGGAGCGGCTTCCAGTGTTGGAAGAGACAGCAGGCGATTTCATGTATTGTAACTTTTACCAAGAATAAAATACCTTAAAAACAAAGTGGAACCACAGGGAGGAGCGCGTAGAGGCGAGGCTCTAACAAGTGGTTTTCCTCATTTACCCAAAGGGGGGCTGTTGACCTGGGTGGCTGGGCGCCCAGGGCTTCCCAGGCAGTTACATAAAAAAGCATCCCTTTCGCTTTCTAGAGAGTCATGTTTTTCCACAAGCTGTGGCCCTGCATAATGAGCTTTTAGTACATTTCTCTTAAATTCCAGAAGATAACCGGAGGGTTTTGGTTTTCTAGGCCCTCCTCTTAATTGAGGGATTGCCACATACAAGATGACATCACGAATTCCTCAGCTGCATTAGAAACAGCCACTACTGGTCCACTTAGGTTGGGTTGTGAGAATTGCTTTTCTAAAGGAAATGCATTTATCTGGAGACCACAGACATTTTCTAAATATAAGGTAGCTGACTGAAACAGCAGGAGCTAGCGCCTTCAGGATATTTTATTTAGATAGCATAATGAAATTTGATTCCCTTGAATTTGACAAGTAAATATAAGTAAAGTTGACTGTAATTTTTTAAAAGGAAACATTTCATGGAGATCTTTAGTTTCACATCATTACATGCTCCCTGGCTCAGTTGATGATGGGCATTAAACTGTTTTATGCGATTAAATGGGAGATAATTTTCACATAATTTGAGGATGTGATTATTATTCCAGTATTTATGAGTAATTTCTACAAATCCCCTTAGAATGAATTCATCTGGCTGCATTCTCAGGACCAAGTCCTCTTTCTTATCCTTTCTGGACTCCTGCATGTAATTTCTTCTGACTCATCTTAGATTTTATCATCACAGTGCTTATTAATAAAAGACAATACTTGCTATCCCTTTAGAATGAAATGTTGTTCCAGAATCATGATCTGCACACAATCTGAACCAATTTGGCAGTTAGACTCAGGCAGACACTGAAAAATTGTATTGTTTTCTTTTCAAGAGCTGAAGTTTGAACCCAGGTCCTCCCACAGGCTGAGTCTGCACTCTACCACTGAGCTACAACCCAGTCTCCATTATGCTGAATTTAAAGCAGTTCTTAGTAAGAGTCTGGTTGACAGTTGATGAGGCCTTCCTAAGATAATAACAGAAGTGGTTTGCCTTGTTAATTTTCTCCCTCTTCTGTCTGACCATTTTGACAACTGCACTGAAAAGCACGAAGAAACTGAAACAAGATTCTCTCACCAACACTGTTCAAAATTTTGTTTGGCTTGCACAACTGTAAGGCCCTCATACACCAAGCTCCCCTAGCAGCTTCATAAAGCTCAGGCTCCCAGGAAAAACCACTCATCAGTAGGATCCAATCTAGCTGGCTTTTGTTCAAAAACCAAAGTGATATTTGGGTATGTGTGATATGCTTTTGAGAAATACACTGTGAGTTTATTTTTAGGACAGCAGATGCCTCAAACAATACACCTGGCACCTGACAATGCCTTCAAAAGAACATGCTAAATCCTCAGATTTTCAAGATTCCTAGGGGTCAAATGCAACCCATTGAGCATTGTTTAGACATAGATCCCATTTCACTGGACACTTTGTAAACACCTGCTGTATACAAAGAATCCTGAAGACCCCGAGATATGTGAAGTAATCCTTTCCCTCCGGAAACACAAATCCTCCTGAAGGATGGAGGGGATAGCAGTAATAAAAATAACTCTAATGACTACTGAGCATTTACCATGTGCCAGTTGCTCTGCATACATTGTTTTACAATCTTCATATAGATACTGGCAAAGAGAATACAAAGAATCTTCAAGAAGATCATACACCTTGACCAAGTTGGATTCATCCCAGAGAAGCAAGGATGGTTCAATATATATAAATCAATACATTATATTACATTAACATATTCTAGGACAAAAACCATATGATCATCTCAATACATGCAAAAAAAGCAAAATCCCACACCCATTCATGAATAAAACTCTACAGAAAATTGGAATGGATGGTCTTTATTTCAAACCAATAAAAGCTGTTTATGAGAAACCAACAGCCAACACCATATTAAATGGTTAAAAAAATAAACCTTTCATGCTAAGATCAGGAACAAGACAAAGATGTTCGCTATCACTACTTCTGTTCAATATACTTTTGGAAACATGAGCCACAGCAATTAGACAAGAGAAAGAAATAAAAGGAGTAAGGATAGGTAAGGAAGAAGCTAAACTATCATATTTTCATAAGACATGATACTCTATATAGAAGATCATAAAACCTCAGCCAAAACACGGCTGGACTTAATCACCAGATTTAATAGCACAGCTAGATACAAGATCAACATTCAAAAATCAATAACCTTTTTATACATGAACAAAAAACTCACTGAAAGAAATCAGGGAATTCATTCCTTTGACAATAGAATCCAAAACCATAAAATATCTAGGAATCAATACAGTAAAGGAGATGAAAGACCACTACTCTGAAAACTACAGCATTCTGAAAAGGGACACCAAGAAGGATATCAGAAAATGGAGGGCCAGGGATTTAGCTCAGTGGTTCTGGTGCCTGTCTTGCAAGTGCAAGGGCCCAGGTTCGATTCCCCAGCAACCACATACAATACTGGGCGTGGAGACTCATGCCCAGCAGCAATCAGCACCACATACCACAGTGCCAGGCGTGGTAGCTCACACCTGTAATCCTAGCACTCAGGAGGCAGAGGCAGGAGGATTGCTGTGATGTGAGTATGAGGCTGAGCTCAGGGCCAGCCTGAACTACAAAGTGAGACCCTGTCTCAAAAAAAAAAAAAAGAAAGAAAGAAAATGGAAAGACATCCCTTGTTCCTGGGTAGGAAGAACCAATATCATAAAAAGGTCCATATTCCCACAACTACTATATAGGTTCAATATACTCTCAATTGAAATTCCAACAGCATGTTTCACAGATCTGGAGAAAATAACCCAAAAATTCATCTGGAACCACAAGAGACCTAGAATACCTAAAGCAACAGTAGGCAACAAGGACATGAAAGGAGATATCACAATCTCCAACTTGAAACTATACTACAAAGACACTGTGACGAAAACACAACAATATGGCAAAGAAACAGACCGGACTATCAGAGGAACAGACTAGAAAGTTGAGAAACAACCCCAGATATACTAAGCCACCTCATCTTCAGCAAAGGAGACGAACACCCACAATGGAAGATTAAAGCTAGATCTATGTCTTTCTCCATGCATCTAACTAAAATTAAAGTGGATTAGAGACCTAAATATTAAAACAGAAACACTAAACCTGCTGGAAAATAGCCTAGGTAAAACTCCTGAAGGCACTGGCATAGGGAAAGACTTTACGAACAAAACCTCAGCTGTACAGGAACTAGCAGAAACAACCAACAACTGGGATCTCATCTTACTAAAAAGCTTTTGTACAGCAAAAGAAAACACCAACAGAGCAAAAACACAACATACAATACGGTTGTTTCTCAGAGAAAGGACTATTATCTAGAGTGTATAAAAAACTTTAAAAATTCAACCCCCAAAGTTTAAAGACCCAATTCAGAAATGGGCCTCTGAAATGAACAGATGTTTTTCAGATGAAGAAGTAAATGCAACAAAGAAACATATGAAGGAATGTTCAACACTGCCAGTCACTCAAAAGACACAGATGAAAACAACACTGAGATTTCATCTCACTCCAAAGAGAATGGCTGCTATCACGAAATCAACTAACACTAATGCTGGTAGTTGTGGGGAGAAAGGAACCTTTCTCTACCATTGGTAGGAATGTAGACTGATGCAACTACTATGGAGAACAGTGTGGAGTTCCTTAAAAACTAGGATTTGAGGTCCCATTTGACACTGCCATTTCCCTGCTAGGTATATATATGAGAACATTAAAAGAATCATGTTACAGTGACAGACGTGCACCCATGTGTAGAGCAGCTCAGTTTGTGATAGCTAAATCTTAGAAACAGCCCAAATGCCCATCAATACAAGACTGGATAAAGACAATGTGGGGTTTTTTTAATAAAATGGAATGTTACTCAGCCATCAAGAATGATACATTCAACTCATTTATACTCAAATGGAGTACCTTGAGGACATACTCATAAGTGAATAAATAGGACACAGATTTGTGCAAATACTATATCTTTTTCTCTACTATGAAAAACTGAAAGTGTAAGTGAGTTCCAGAATTAGGTATTGTGAAAAAAGGGAAAAAAATGTGCAGAAGGAAAAACAAAAGGACAGATAGGGGAAAGTAAAGAAGGGAAAGAAAAATATTGATAGGGAACAAAACTATTGTCGTATATAGGGGCTGGGGGTTGTAGGGAGGGCAAGGGAATGGGAAAAAAATGAGAATCAAAATATGTCATATACTGGTATAAATTCTCAATGTTGAATGTGACCATAATGTATGTATAAAATGTACCAATAAAGTCAATTTAAAAAATCTTCATGACAATCACAAGTAAAGTAAAGACTCTTGCTAATCCTAAATGATACAGAAAAGTTAATTATTGTGCAAGACCAGAGGCAGGCAAAGTGATGCAACTGAGATTCAAACATTTAGTGCTGGTATCAGCAGTGCAGTCCCACCCCTCACCCCTCAGCATCCTACTTCCTCAGGATATTGAAACAGAAGTTGATGTCATCCTGGCCAGAAGTAGAGAACAGATGCGGTGAGAAAGGACTTCTGGCAATGCCATATAAAGAGCAATACTTGAGGATCTCCTCTATCATTGTGCTTTGCTCTTCTAAATATATACTTTATATTTTATTCCTGGTCTTCAAGCCTCTAGCATCTTTATCATTCTCCTGATCAGGTTTTTAGTTTGTTTGTTTTGCTGAGAAACTAGAAACAACCAAGAAAACCTGCCAAGCACTCCCAAGAGTGCGTGAGCTGGCATCTCCCAGCTGTCTCCTTTTCTGAGTCTCATACTGGTGTTATCATGAGTGAACCCTCCTTGCTCTCACCCAGGGCCGGCCTCCACCACACACTAGTTGCAGGCTTTCTCACCTACCCAGGAAACTAAAGACTTCAGCAAATGTCTTCTTTTTCTTGGGTCATCAGTCATCATTCACACCACCAACAACCATGCCTTCATCACAGAGTCTCCTGTCCTATTAAAGATAAGTTTCTTCTCACTACACCAATCCTTGAAGATACCTCCCTATTCCAGTTTCTCATAACAGCAAAGTTCTGAACTAAAGTTCTACCTTGTAGGGTGTGATGGTGCACACTGTATTCCAGCCAAGGCAGAAAGACTGCAAATTCCAGACCAGTTTGGGCAATTTAGTAAGAATTTGTCTCAAAATTTAAAAATAAAATAGAAAGGGCTGGGGACATAGCTCAGCCCTCCCTGAGTGAATTCCCTGTTACTCTCATTCATTTTGGCCCAGCCGCCCAAATTGACTCTCTATTCTTTGACCCAAGAAAGCCCATTCCTTCTCCTTGGACTTTGCCCTGACCACCCCTTTGGCCCCAAATGCTCCCCACAATCATGTCTTCTTGAAGTTCATCTTACTAGGGTATTTATCTTCTAAATTGTTATCCCCTGAAAAGTTATTCTGTTACTTTCCTCTGTCGTGATTCTTAGGACTTCCTACTAATAGACATAGAAAATTGATTAATTTAGATCCTCAACAAGTATTTGTTGAATTAATGAAAAGAAATTCATTGAGAATTTAGGTGAGAGCCATATACTCTTCCATGAATACACCACGGCAGAAGTGTCCCAGCAGAGTGGACACAACGTTAGAGTCACAGAGACCAGCGAAGAGATGTCCACAACTCACATCTAAGGCAGCAAATTTGCAGTAGTAGTGGAAGAAGAATCCAGAGATTGACCTGTTCTCAATCCTGTTTGAGTCGCTCCTTTGTGCCTAAAAGAGCTGCCACTCCTTCCCATACATTCCTTCTATCAAGTGTTGCTTCAATAAAAATGTCAGTGATTTCAAATGTGAAATAATTCCCAAGACCTCACTCAGATATTGCAGTACCTAGCGGCACTCTGTCCTTAGCCCACTGTTTCCCAGATCAGTCCTCATAAGACAATACACATGCCTCACTGTAAGTAACCAAGACTGGGTTTTATTCATCATTGGACACCTAACATCTTCAAAGTAAGGACTCCTATCTTCACATTTATTGAAACATTCTCCAAGTTTGTTCTTTCCCTGGCCCCCTGTCATAATGACATAAGATTAAAGACTCTATTAATCAAGTGAGTAAAGTCTAATTCAAATCAAATCTCTTCTTTGAAGATGTCTCTGACCATATCAGCCTATCTTTGAACACAATATATTTATGATTTCTACCTCCAAATTTACTTCTGATGCAAAGGCTGAAGCACTTCACACATCCTGTAGCATCAAAGGATTTTCTTCATTTTATATAGTTTAGAAATAGATTTTAGGACTCAGGAAAGTATGCTTTGCTTCACCATAACTGTCATAACAAATCTTGAGTTTTGCTCAAAAGTATTTTCTTACTCATCTATCTTCATTCACTCAACAAATATTCATCATCTACATTATGCCAAAGGTTAAGTGGAATGGAAAGGCAGGTGAGGCAGGCAGTCTGTGCTCAAAGCATAAGCAAGACAAAGCCTCCATACAAATATTTACATGGGAATAAATTGCTATTAGAATTTAGAAGGAAAGATCTACTATAGCTGAAACAACTACAGAAAGTGCCAAAAGATTCAAGCGAGATCTTTTGGAAGATGAAGAGAAACCCAATAATAGACTACCATTAAGATCCATCAAGGTATGGAAAGCAGTTTGAGATAAGAATAAAACCACGTTTGGTTTGGTTTGGTTTGGTCTGCTCTCGTCTGTTCTGTCTGGTCTAGCCAGTTTGGTCTGGTCTGGTTGTATTGTACTGTGCTGTGCTGTGCTTTGGTTTTGCTTTGAGCTGGGGTCTCACTGTGTTGCCCAGGTTCATCTCAACTGAACAGCAGATCTTAAGTGTTCCTCCTGCCTCAGCATCTCAGGTGGTTAAGAGGACAGGTACATGTCACCACACCTCGATCAAAGCCAGGTTTTGATGAAGAGAATTCAACTTAAAGTCTTTAATCACTTAGCACTATTCCTTACTGTGGGCAAATCCCAGCATTTTAAGTCTGAAGACATTGTTTGATCTCCATGTTCATGTGAGCGAAGCGCGCGCACTTGCACACACACACACACACACACACACACACAAACACACTCACGCATATCTTTCCCCCCTCCCCCATTTCCTTGGACAAAGAAATTTCAAGTGTTATTCAAAAAAGAAAGTGAGAACAAAATATTTCCCTACTCCCACTCTTTACATATCTGTTTATTTTGAAAAGTTTCTGGTGGCTCATTGATTCCATTTGCCACTTTACTTTCGCAGTCAAAGGCTTACTGCAAAGCCACTTCCTGGGAACTTCTACAAGGAAAATGAGCTCTGTCAAGTAGAAATATTAATCATGTTTCATCCCAGAATAATTTTATTCTCTGTCCTGTATTCTAAAATTGTCCAGATTGATTTTTAACACAGTCCCTGTTTTAGAGGCACAGTTCCCAGCATCTACACCAAGGGTGATTTTCACACATCCAGACTAATTGCTGAATTGGTGGGAAGTAGTAAATTAACATTCAAATAGATGTAAGGCATTAAAGTTAACTTAAATCCTCAATGGGATAAACGTTAGTGACAAAGTAGAATCTTAGATCTCATGCAGTTGATTTAAGCCTCAGATTTTTTTTTTTTTTAACAAGGTCTTCCTTTGTAGTTCAGGCTGGCCCTGAGCTCAGCCTCAAACTCACATCATGGCAATCCTCCTGCCTCTGCCTCCCGAGTGCTGGGATTACAGGCATGAGGCACCATGCCCAGCATTGTGGTATGTGGTACTGATTGCTGCTGGGCGTGAGTCTCCACACCCAGTATTGTATGTGGTTAATCGGGGATCAAACCTGGGTCCTTGCACCTGCAAGACAGGTGCCAGAACCACTGAGCTAAATCCCCAGCCTCAAGCCTCAGATTTTTAATTTAGGTCACTTATAATTTTTTAACTAATCCAAATGGAGAAACACAAATAATTAGTTCATGCAAACAAACATATCGATTCATGATTTTAAAATAAAGAGAAACAAGTTATGAGTATAAATGAAGCCTAGCAAAAAAAGATAAACACAAATAAACAAGACTAAGGGGAGAGTTCATATACCTCAGTCTCAACAGCTTCTGTATTTTTAACATAGGAACATTTTCTCAAACAACAAAGTCAAGTTGATGGTTGTAGCTTAACACTTCCTACCTTCCACTTCCCATGGCCTGCTCATTCCCCCTTAGGTTGCTCTTTAGAACAAACTAGGGGATGATTCTTTGCACTAGCAGGATGTGCAGCCCCTGCAGGTTTATGGTGCAATCTCTTCTCTATAGAGAGCTAAGAAAGAAGCCAAAAGATGTTCCCTGGTCCACCTTGTCCTTCTTTGTACGGTGCCACCTCCAAGCATGGCAAGGAGCAGGCTCATTTTTGTCAGCACCTAGATCTGGACTTTAGTTCCCTGTGTGGACGTGGGTATGGTAGGTAATGAGACGCCCTCTACCACAGTTTCCTCACAAATAAAACCTAGACAATATTTCATAAGACTGTCACATAGAATTCAACCAACTTTGTTTAAAAATTAATATGCCAAAGACATTATAGTATCCAAGAAGCAATAACTATTTGTTTACCCTAATTGCCTATACTCATGCAATTTTCTTGTCAAATATTTCTCCCATTTGCTGAAAGAGAGGACAACATTGAAGAGTCTTTCTTCTTCAGGTCATACTAC
>PVIR01022907.1:0-27661 GCA_004026965.1 Petromus typicus | reverse complement strand
ATTGAGAACTTGTACTTATACATGACACATTTTAATTTTCATTTTTCCCCTCTCCTCTGCTCTCCTTACTGCCCCCACACCCAATATATATAAGCTTTGTTTCCTTTTTTTAAACAATTGAATTATTTATGTGTACATTTTATACACACATCATGATTGCACTTAATATGAACAATTTGTACTGGTGTATGACATGACTAAACTCTTGTTTTCTCATTCTCCTACTCACCCTACACCCCTTCCATCCCATATGTACATATGCTTTCTATATTTTAACTATCATATTTTTTCTTTCCCTTCATTACTTATCCCTACCCTTTTCCCTCTGAATATTTTCTATTTCACAATATCTATCATACATTCTAGAACTCATTTAAATCTTCATATTCTCATGCCAGAAAAGAGATATGGTATTTACACATCTATGACTTATTTATTTCACTTATGAGTATTTCCTCAAGATATGTCCATTTGAGTATAAATGACTCAAACTTATCATTTTTATGGCAGAGTAATATTTCATTTTATTTTAAAAACCATATCTTCCTAATCTATATGGGATATTTGGGCTTTTCCCCAAATGGAAATTTGGGAGTTTTCCAAGATTTAGCTATCACAAACTGAGCTGCTATAAATGTGGATCCACATATGTCACTATGATACAGTTCTTTTCATTCTTTCATGTATATTCCTTAAAAGAGGAATAGCAGGGCCTTCTAATCCTAGTTTTTTGAGGAATCTCCACACCAATATCCACAATGGTTGCATGAGTCTACATTCCCACAAACATTGAAGAAGGATTCCTTCCTCCTCACAGCCTCACCAGCATTTGTTGCTGGTTAATTTTGCAATAGCAGCCATTCTTTTTGAAGTGAAATGAAATCTCAGTGTTGTTTTCACCTGCATCTTTTGAATGACAGTGATGCTGAGCATTTCTTCATATGCTTCTTAGCTGCCTTTAGTTCTCTGAAAATAGTCTGTTCATTTCAGATGCCCATTTTTGCATTGGGTTTTTTAATTGAGGGGGGGCTGATTTTTAATCTATATATATCCAAGATAGTAACCCTTTGAGACACAGATAGTAAAGATTTTTCCCATATTTTTGTTTGTCTTTTAGCTCTGCCAGTGGTTCTTTTGCTGTGCAGAAACTTTTTAATAGAATGAGATCCCATTTGTTGATTCCTTCTGCTAGTTCTCATGCTATAGGGGCGTGATAGAAGCTGAGGCAACAAAAGCAATGGAACCTTTGAAACAGCTTTAAGCAGAGTTCCACGTGATTAAAAATGAAAATGAAAGTTTGCAAAGTAAGATAAACGAAGCTGAAGACTGAATTTAGAACCTGGAGAACAGGATCAGAGCCAATGAACAGGAAAGACATCACTCATGGAAAATGGCAAGAGACTATGAAAAATCAATCCAACAGCTCCTACGTGATTCAAAGAAGAATGACAAGACTGACTGGAGTCACTGAGGAAGCAGGAAACAGTGCAAAAGACAAAAAAAAAAAAACTTTTCAGAATTACAATGGCAGAAAACTTCCCAAGAAAGGGGAAAAAATTTATATACAGATAAATAAGGCATATAGGACTCCAAATTGCAGGGACATAATATATATATACCTAGGCATATAATTATCAAGGTTTCAGATATTCAACAAAAGAATGAAATACTGAAAGCAATTAGAGAAAAGAAAAACATCACATACTAAGGAAAGCCTATCAAGGTCACAGCAGACTTTTCAATGCAAAACTGTTGTCCAGTTTTAAAAGTCTGTTTGCCCTCTCTGTGAAAACATGCAATAGCAAAATATAATGGAGTATTATTCAGCCATTAAAAATGATGAAGTCATTCATACTCCAATGGATGTACCTTGAGGATGTCTCATAAGTGAAATAATTATGTCACAGATGTGTAAATATCATATCTTTTCTCAGCTATGAGAAAATGAAGATGTGAATGAGTTCTACTATGTATAGTTGATATTGTGAAATAGAAAATGTTTAAAAGGAAAGAGCGTGTAGAGGTAAATAACAAGGGGAAAAGAATGTTATAATACTAAAGTAAAAAGGAAACAAAGCTTATGTATATAGGGAGTTCAGGTTGTGGGGAAGGGGAAACATGAGAATCAAGTCGTGCCATATTCTGGTACAAACTCTCCATGTTGAATGTGATGATGATGTGTATCCATAATATATCAATAAAGATTTGAATTTTTAAAAATAAGAGTAAATGTTAAATCATGAAAAAATGCTCTGTAATAATGATAGTATGAAAATTAATATTTCAGATAGAGTGTTGAAATTAGTGTGAACAATAATGCACGACCATTAATTTTCCGTTTATATACATTTTGAAGCTCATACTCTGAGCTAATCGTTGCTGTGCTCTAGGCCCTGAGAATACAAAACATGACAGAACTGTTACCCAGCCTTCCACAATCTGCACTGCAGTGGCAGAAGACAAACTGCTTATACAGTGCTGTAGTAATTACCAATACTGTACATTGGTAAGTCCACATGAACACACACATAGAAGGTAATAAACTGTATACAAAGCGTAAATAGATTAAGGAGGTGAATGAAATTAGGAAGGCCTACAAGTGGCATATAATTCAATTGTAGTCAAGATAGTCCTCACAGAGAGGGCAAATTAAGAGAAGAAATTGGTAAGAATGTTTTCATATCTTTTTAGAGAATGAATGAAAGAAACCAGACTAATGACTGTAATCAAAAGCCTTTTGTGATCTCAAAATCCTGCCAAATCTCTTGAGTAGGTCAATCCTAAAGAAATGAATGGACCTTCATTGTGACAAAGACCTAAAATATGCAGGTAAGTGTTAATGATATAACTATGGGAGAGTATCTGTAGTTTTACACACTCCAGATATCAGACTTTGAAAAAAAAAAAACTGTCACATGTGGTCTTTTCAAGTTTGGTTTCTGTTGGTTCATCATTCCATACAGAAATGCTATGATTTAAACTGCAGAGAGTTCTCTAAAATGTTAATGGAAAGGTGATGACCACATTTTTGTGGACTTAACTTATTTATATTTAACTAATAATGTTGGCCCTCTGGTTGAGACTCAGATATGAGTGCTAGATTTAAATGAAGTGGCAGATCCTTCTTTTGGGTTTATTTCTTGTACTGACTGTCTTTGTGAATTCTTCTCACCTAGAAATATTCTTTTAAGTGTTTATCAAAGCTTTACTCTTACTCACCAATCAAAAGCTTGAACAAATTTTCCTGGGAGTAAGTTTTATCAACTGTTATTTGAATTGTTTCACTCAATATAGTCTACAACAGGCAAAATACTGCTTCTTCACTCATCCATGAATAGGTAAGTTCTGCTTCAGCCCCTTCTATGAATTAGAAATGCAGAATTCTACATCCTGAGTTGATTCAGGAGAGCATGACTGCGTTGTACTAAAGTCAGACAGAATTTTGACAGCTGCATCTAGCACATAAGCATGTGGGTAAATGAGAAAAGTCATTTACTATGGAATATAAAAATAATAAAAATAGCTACCTTAAAGTATTATGGTGAAAGTTAAGTGAAAAAAAATCACATACAACTTAGGGCAGTGCCTAACATGTGATGAAAGATTTTAATCATCATTGCTAAATTCTCTTTCAGGCATATTCAAATAAAATTTATGCTTGAGAAATTTGATCTAGATATCTTTACTGTTCAGTCTGCTCCCTTAGGATAACAGAGTGTGGTCACGATAGTGAGCATTCCTCGGGGGTCACAGGATTCTTCGAGTGAGCCTAGCATTCATTTTATAACCATTCCTGAGAAATAAATGCCCTGGGCAGCCTTAGTCAAAATGACACACAGAAGCAAACCAACAAATGTCATATACTCGTAAATATAAATATTAAAAAAGAAAAGATGAGAAAATGATATCATTTTGATCTCATAGTAAACTGAAAAGAAGGAATTAGAAAATGATGAGCATTTTTTTTTTCCTTTAACTAAAGGAAGCAGAAGAAATATAGCAGAACACAGTAGTTGGCAAAATCAGAATTGACCATTGAAAGAAGAAAGGAATCTGACAGGTTGAAAATCTTTAAGACTGTTTCCCTCCTTATCTGGGGTAACTTAGGTAAAGCCCAGCTGGGGATGGAAGAGCAGATTCAGACCACTTGCCTGTTGATTATGTCATTCCACAGAAGACTTTTAGTCCCAGCATTCAACTAAAATATCCCAGCAAATGAGGGGGCATTAAAAATTTTCTTGGAAAAAGAATTCTGCCTTCTACATCCATAAAATTTTATCCAAAGGTAGCTGATGATTCTGCAACAGTATATATGCACAATTTACATTTTACGCTCTGAAAGTTAAATTCCCATTACTCATTACAAGTGAATAAAAATTCACCAAGAGGTAAATTTACTAGCCAAACTTGTTATCTAGGAATAAGCAGCATTCTTTCAGATGTTAGCACATTACAGGATTATCCATAAGACAGGAAAATACAGTGTACCATTGTGTAGTGTAGCTTTATACAAAGAATAGCACACTTTTTTTGTAGTAGAATTTAAATAGCTTCTTATTTCTTAGAAAATGTCTCATGAGTAGCAGTGAACCACAGCCACCTCTAAGTTTTTAAAATTAATTGCCTGCTCTGTGGAGCATTTGACCTGTTGTTTCTTCTCTTCATTCTCCAAAATATCTTCCATTTGGGTGGATTGCTATTCATGCAAAGAATATCCCAGTGGATGAACAGAGATTTTTTTTTAAAAAAAGAGAAATATAGTACCCAACAGTTAATTGGCTTCTTTTAACAGAGGAAATATGGTTTAATGCAACCTGAATACAGTGCTTGAAAAAAGCTTGTAAAACTTTTGTGATTAACAAAATACTCTTTGTATTCAAATAAGTCACAACACATGATCATTGCTATACTATATTACATATAAGAAAGTTTCTGACTTAAACAAGGATTTTTGCTTATCAGAGGTTATTTACATATCAAATTTTTAAAAGTTTGATAATATTAAAATATTTACATTATGTTTTTATTTTAGACATCTGAAAGTTTTCCCACCATGTTCTTTTAATTTACAATAGTCAGATCAAAGGAAAATCTCTAAAGCCTGATATTTATCTTCTGTCTTCATTAAAAATAGCCATCAGCATATTTTATTCTATTTCTTCTTTATTTGTAATAACTGAAGTCTTTCTCTAAGTAATAGTTTTCTTTGCCTCAAACTAATATACTTCCCTCTAAAAAGTATTATTCAGCCTAATTTGCTTTACGTTATTATTATGTCACTCCTACTTATGAATCCCCATGAAAAATAGTCTGTTGTAGTAGTACAGATATTTTTAGTCAATTACTACAGCCTCAATTCCTCAAGTGATACATATACATACTAAGTCTTTCTTTTGAAGTCATTGCCTTTTTACATTTAACATGCATTGTTCTTCCCTTATTTCTTTCTGAATTTTTATTTAGTTTTCTTTCAGGGCCAAGAAATTGGTGGACTGCTTTAAATTACTTCCATGGAGCTGTGCAGAAAGTTCAAGGACCTTCAAATTCTTTTCTGGAGAAGTGGCTCCCCACCGTCTCCTCTCAGGCTCTATGATAATAAACCAAGAATTCAACACTCATTCCAAATGGAAAAACAAAAAGTGAGTGGGACAAAAAGCAATTCATGTCACAATATGTCATCAAGAAGTCCATTGTTCCTGATGATTGCAAATGTGAATGACATCGATCTGTTCTATTGGGAAATATCGCTGAAAGAAAATTTCTCTGACATTTCAAAAATTGTTTCTGAGCCTTTTTTCTAAGCAAATTACTAAGATCATAGAATTTGATTTTAGAAACTTAATTTTTAGTCCTTCCTTCAACTCTACTTCAAAGGTATGTAATAAATTTAAAGGCTGAGATAATGATTTAATATGAAGTTTATGTAATATACTTGTAGATAGAATTGCCTGTTTCACTTTAAAATATCTGATAGTAATGAAGTCAGTCATAAATACACCACTCTTTGCCTATTCCCTAAGCATCCTATGTACCACCTTCCCTATTCTTCATATACAGACATAATTTTAATAATAATTTCCTCAGTAAGGACCTTAATAACAGAAACCTAATTCATCTAGTCCTTCTGATTTCCATGAAGTTCATATATGCATGTAAATATGTGTTTGTTCAATCAATTCATTAATAATTTATTGGAAATAAGATAAATCAGATGTGACAAAGTAGGTGGTCATGGATGAGGATAGAAATCAAAAAAATACTTCAAAAATTGACATCCATTTCTAAGCCATGTTCTTGAAATAGCATTTCTGACTGCCATCTATCACTCTGGAAAACATTCATACCTGATTTTCAGAGAACATTCAGTCTTACAACTTCAAAGTTTCAGCTTTTCTTTGACCTCAGAAACATAAATTCTTGACTACTCAAAATAACACACAAAAAAGTTAATTACTGGGCCGGGGATTTAGCTCAGTGGTTCCAGCGCCTGTCTTGCAAGCGCAAGGACCCAGGTTTGATCCCCGGTAACCACATACCTATACTGGGTGTGGAGACTCACGCCCAGCAGCAACCAGTACCACATACCAGAGTGCCGGGCGTGGTGGCTCACGCCTGTAATCCCAGCACTCGGGAGGCAGAGGCAGGAGGATTGCTGTGATGAGTTTGAGGCTGAGCTCAGGGCCAGCCTGAACTACAAAGCGAGACCCTGTCTCAAAAAAAAAAAAAAAAAAGTTAATTACTAAAATTATGTTCTGGTAAGTGTTAATACCCTAAGTGGCATCCTGCTCTTGACATTTTTTGTAAAAAGTAAAACTTCATATATGAGGAAAAAACTCAAAATATAATGAAATGTATAGCAAAACTTGCCAAAGGCTTAATTAAAAGGAAATAATTGTAAATATCTGTCGCGTTGAAGTAGAAAAAAAATGACCCAACTGAACATCAGTGTCTCTTAATATATAAGATATTTTTCAGAGAAAAATTATTTTCTCTTGCAAATCACTCATCAGTGCACTAGGTTAGAATTTTTCAGTGTTGCAATAAAGCAAACATTTCCTTTGATTTCTCTGATTTGCTCCTCCACAGAATATAAGGAATGCTAAAATTAATTACTGAAGTTCATGTGATTCTGTATCTTGATCTCATTTATGAATGTCCTTTTCAAAACTGCAGATCCCACTTTCCAAACTTTACCAGATGACAAGTTTTTATACCATTTTTTACTTAATCCCTATGACTTCCAAGTATGTTCTCCTGCAATTAGTTTAGATAGAGCTCTAGATTTTTCATAGCACATCTAAAGAGTTTGTTATCTTTCATCTTTGTCCATGTTATCTCCTTTTGTTTAACTTGAAAGTTTCTTTGGTATTTTGATTCTTTCCTCTTTTGTTTCAGGTATAATTTGCAGCATATATTCCTCTCTTATTTGAATTCCCTATCTTTGAAATTTTCAAATAGATTTTAATAATATTCCATAATTTCTGTCCCCTAACAGGCTCTCTGCTAAAAATTATTTAATAATTTTCTGACAAAAATTAGTTAAGAATTTTATTTATCTTCTATAATATCTAGTTGGTAACTCAAAGCAGCAGAAGAATTTACTAATGTCTTTTGTTTCATTTGCTTGCTTGCAGTCCTGGGGGGCATGTCCAGGCACTTACCCTCTTCCATTCAACTGTCACCAGCCTTGGTTTCTGACTCCTACGGGCTGGCTCAGTAGGATTGGATATGACCACACCAGCTAGAGATGAGAATCCAAGCCTTTATCTGCTATGGTCTGTTGTGTGCGAACTTTATTATTAAGTCAACATAAAACCAACTACCAATGCTATAAAATTATGTGGATTAATTTTATTGTGTTTATTGTTTCCACGTGATAAGATATATTGAATTGAAATCTTGTAAGAGCAGAAACTTATAATCTTCAGGTCTATTTCTTTTCTAAGCTGAGCAGATAGCATTTTTATTTTAATCATATTAACTCAAGGCCAAAATTTCACTTTCATCTTACTAGTTCTATTCCTTCCATGAAGAAGGTATTTTCTCTTCTATTTTTAAAACTAAAAGTGTGAAGGGACTATAACGATTTCCTTGGAAGTATTTCCTTTCATATGTTGTGAAATGGTGGTTTAATAAAATCTGGGATTTATTAAAACTCTATTGATCTGATACTTAAAATTTTATCAGTAAATTGTGGAAATATTTTAGATGAATCTCTTATATCTTCTATTGTTAAAAGTTAGATAAATCACGGGTGGGGAATTTAGCTCAGTGGTTCCAGCACCTGTCTTGCAAGCGCAAGGACCTGGGTTCAATCCCTGGTAACCACATACAATACTGAGTGTGGAGACTCACGCACAGCAGCAACCAGTACCACACACCACAGTGCCGGGCATGTTGGTTCACGCCTGTAATCCCAGCACTCGGGAGGAAGAGGCAGGAGGATTGCTTTAATGTGAGTTTGAGGCTGAGCTCAGGGCTAGCCTGAACCACAAAGCGAGACCTTGTCTCAAAAAATAATAATAATAATAATTAATAATAATAAATAAAAGTTAGATAAATCATATGTTAATGTGTGTTTATATCATAGTTATTTAAAAGATGGTTGAATACCATGTTTCCATTTGTATAAGGAAACAGGATAGATTACAATTTTCAGAAGAGAATATTAAATAATTCACCACTAAATATTCATGAATATAAAGGGTATGATAATATCTGTCTAGGCTGCCAAGTTAGGGATAAAATTGAGACCTGAAACTTTAAGTATAAAATAATATATAGTATACCTATAGGAGAGATAAGCAAAGTAGAAGGGATCCAAGGTAAATGTGAAAAATATTTTCAGGGAAATATGATAGCAATGGAAGTATACACAAAATAAGCATTGGGAAGCCACATTTTGGCAGAATCCTCTGAAGTCCTTTCCAAAGGGGAGAATTCCTTGCCAATGGCCCAATCATACCAAGTTCTCAGCAAATTTAGCCTTCTCATACCCAAGTGCCAATAAATATCTGGATCATAAGAGTTTTCTTCCCTGCTTCAGCAAACTTTTACACAGAATTTGGCTTCCAGCAGAGATCTGCTTACAGCTAAAGATTTTATTGGTCATGGTCCCATGAAATATGCATATTCACATGATATCTTTATTACTTTTTGGAAACTAATACAGTGACATTCTGTGTTTACATTTTTTCCATGTATAATTTGAGCAAGTCATTAATTGTGTAAACAAATGAATAATTAAAGGACAAATCTGCATGCATTGGCCTCACGAATAATGTAAATATTGTAAACCTGTTAGTATAAGGTCTGACTAAGTGAATCTTTTAGTTTATGATGACAGGTATTCCATAATGACAACCAAATAATGATCCTTCTCTGGAGGTACAACTAGCACAGGAAGTGCTATTCCTTTAACATTTTAATAGGTTTTATCACACTGTCTTTGAGAGCAACAGAAAGAGTTTTAATTTTTCCCACAAATAAAGACAGAACCATATGTACTCTGAAAATAGTTAGTGATATTAGAAGCATACATTTATGTAGGCTCTTTTCAAAAATTTAGCATTCAAGGCATTTATTAGGGACAAATTTTCAAAGTCACATGATAAAAGTATAGAGGAATAGTAAAGGAGAGAGCAGAAATAAATATTAGATTCTGAAGACAACAAAAGTTCAGAATAAAAACAAAACAGACTGCCCTGTACCTAAAGCTGTTAACATATGGAATGCTGAAGATAAATTTATTTTTAAGAACTTCTAACAGGCTTAAAAGTAATTAGCATGAACGTGTCTAGCAACAGAAACGAAAACAGCCATCTGCAAGAAGAGCACAAGCATTGACTGAGAGTCTAACAAGCAGTTTGATAATTCCCCAAATCCTGAAAGCTATGCGAATGAAAACTGGTGCTTACCTATCCTGCAGGTGATTGAAATTAAATTTTCTAAATAAAGTAAATCAGGGTATCATGAGAAACACCCAGTATGGTTGCTATGCATAGCAGTGATACTTTACCGAAAACAGAAGCACTAAAATAGAATCTTGTCTGCAGAATTTTGAGATCCTACTGTCCTTTCTACATCAATCCTTAGAATTCTGAAGCCAAACTTATATCTTGCAAGGAAAAAATTGAGACTATTTTTTTTTTCCTTCTGGAGAATTTGACCAATAAAGAATAATACGCAAGCATAGTAATGTCAAATATTCCACCAATAAAATGTTTCCTGGCCTGCTTGCATTGCCACCCATTTATTCAGTTATTGTGAAGCTAAATTGACAAATAGAGTTTTTGAGTGTTTAAGTGAAGGTTATTAGAATGAATCTCTGTAAATAAAAATGTCCCCATTTAACTGTATCATGCCATGACCTTGGACAAATATATACTGTCATAACCATCACAAACATAGAGATATAGAACATTTCTATCACTTCTGAACTTGTCTCCTGACACTTAGATAGCAATCACTTACTGACATTTAAGTTCCTGATAACAACTGATCTGTGTTTTGTCCCATAGATTTCTTTCTGCATAATGTCATATAAATGAAATGGCTGTTTATATAATCTTTACTGTCTGTCTCCTTTCTATTTTCTGTGACATTTACCTGTGATCTTATATGAACTACTAGTGCATTCTTTTTTATTGCTAAATAATATTCCATTGTGTCCTAAAGCTTTATTTTCCATTCAGTAATCATTAGAACCTGTGATCATGTAGTTTTGTAGATATTATAATTTATAATCTGTCAACAACACTGTGGATACCTTCTTGTACAGATAGATTTCTATTTTTTCTCGAGTGAGAACCTAGTTATAGAACTATTTTTCCAGATGATGTTTGATTACAAAAGAAACTTTACTTTTTATATTCAGTCTATATTCTATGTTGTTGTTTTTGATAATATTGAGTTAATAGTTAATAATTAAGGCTCTCCTTCTTTGTAGTACCTATTATTTTTCTACAAACTTTATTTTTAATAAATGTAAAATGAAGTATACTGAGTTTCTTGAATAATCATTGACAGTGTGTGTCTTCTATGAAATACAATTGTACTTAAATTCTTGAAATTATTGACATTAAGCTGTCCTCAACATTGCCCCATAATATCTGCAGGATGCATAATGATATTTTTCAATTTTGATGAGTTGCCTGTTCCATTTTATTTCTTTTTTTTAATTTAAATCTTTATTGGTACATTACATACATATGCCATGATTGCACTCAACAATGAGAATTTATACCAGTATATAACACAACTCAATTCTCATTTTTTTCTCATAGCCTTACCCACCCTATCATCCCCAACCCCTTTATACATAAACATTGTTTCCTTCCTTTTTGTTATAATCGCATTATTTGTCCCCTTCACCCCATTTTGCTTTGAGTATTTTCTATTGCACAATATATAACATACATTTTAGAACTCATATATCTATTTTCTTTCCTGATTCATGTGGCTAGGGAGTTCTTTCACTATGCAGTTTCCCCCTCAACCCGTGAGTTCTCTTTAATCTATAAATCTATAAACATTGATTAATCTATAAACATTGATTTTTCTAGCCAAAATTTTTGGCTTTTATCTCTAAATTCATAGCTCACTGTCCTTATGCTACAAGCATATTCTTGGAAGAATTTTAAAATTCTAAATATATTAAAATTTATTTCATAGCCCAGAATGCCATTGATTTTGTGACTATTATAAGTGCATTTGAATAATGCCTATTATTTTGTTTTTGAACTTATCATTGTAAGTTTCAATTAAGAAAACTTGATTTTAATATTATACAATGCATTCATTATTTGTTTGCCTATTTACATTGTCCATTGTTCTTAGTTATTCTATTCTATTTTGGGTTTCTTTCCTTTTGCTTCTTTTTCTTTTCTTTTTTTTTTTTTTATTTCAGGTTGGATGATTTCTATTGACTTTTCTTCCAGTCCATCTATTTTTTTGTCTCAGCTCTTTCAAGTGCATGAAAATCCAATCAAGAGATGTTTCATTTCTGATATGGTGGGGGATTTTTTGCTTCTAGCATTTCTCTCAGGCTTTTTATTATAATTTCAACCTCTGTTCAAATTTCCCATTTGTCCACACCGTTCTTTTTACCTTCTATAACTTCAATTTACATCACGTATACCATCAATTATTAGTATATTAACTTCACTATCAACAATTTCTGTCCTTTTGGCCTATCTGTGACTTAATTTTCTGCTGTCTGGTTTTTGCTATCTTTTATTTGCTTTTTTTTAATGTGTTCAGAAAAACTTTATTTACAAAAACTAGAAATACAACAGAATTGTTTGATAAGCTGTATCTTGTTGAGACTTATTTAAGCATAGGATAATTATTCAAAGTATCTGTAACTATTATCTAATCTTTCTTTTTTATTTCAAATTTTTATTGATACCTTATATATACATGCCATGATTGTATTCAACATTGAGTATCTGTACCAGTATATGACACAACTTAGTTCTCATTTTTTCCCATTCCTCCACTCACCATTCAACCCCCTGCCTCTTATATACATGTTTGGTTCCTTTTTTACTACAATAACATTATTTTCCCCTCATTACTTACCCCTACACCCTATTTCCTTTTAAATATTTTCTATTTCATAATACCTACTATATATATTAGCACTTTCTTACATCTTCATTTTCTCATACCAGAGAAAAGATATGATATTTACACATCTGTGACCTGTTTATTTCACGTATAAAGATGTCCTGAAGGTATATCCACTTGACTATAGTCTTATCATTTTTAATAGCAGAGTAATACTCCATTCTATAAAAGAACCACATTTTCTTGTCCAGTCTCCAGTTGATGGGCATTTGGGTTGTTTCCAAGATTTAGCTATCACAAACTGAGCTGCTATGAACATGGGTGCACAGAACTTCTTTCCACTCTTGTGCTTCATTGGAATTTATATCTTCTAATTTGTATTGAATAAAAAACATTGCAATTAAAATATTCGATGATAAAAAACATTTATACCCAGAAATATGCACAATGGTTGGTTTTCTTTTAATTAGTGAGGGCGAGTCAGTGATGAGTCAGTGGATCTGAAGCTAAGCTGAGTTTGGTTTTCAGCTGCTACTGTAATTATTCTGAGGGCTTTCAAATTTCTTCTGGTGTCAGCTTCTGGTTGTACGTGCAGTATATAAGGCCTGGAGTACTGAAAGGAGCTGCTCAGTAATCCTGGGACTCCCTCCTTGGGCTGCACCTCTCCATATCTTTACCTCAGTAGTAATCTCTCTCTTTTCTTTGGCCTGTTCCCCACGAAGGCCCTGCTTTGTTTATCTTACTCATTGCAAAGCTGGTGATGTGCTTCCCTAATTTTTGTGGGTTTTTTTTTTTTTTTAGGTTTTTTGAGACAGGGTCTCGCTTTGTAGTTCAGGCTGGTCCTGAGCTCAGCCTCAAACTCACATCACAGCAATCTTCCTGCCTCTGCCTCCCAAGTGCTGGGATTACAGGTGTGAGCCACCACGCCCGGCACTGTGGTATGTGCTACTGGTTGCTGCTGGGGTGAGTCTCCACGCTCAGTATTGTTATATGGTTACAGGGGATCGAACCCGGGTCCTTGCACTTGCAAGACAGGCGCCGGAACCACTGAGCTATATCCCCGGTCCTGTTCTTTCTCTTTTAACAAGATCTTCTACACCTTAGTCTCGGGAAAAGCTTTCTCCACTGTCTTAATATTCCCAGGTGGTAGCAGAATTCTGCCTCATGCCAGGGAAGGATGCAGGATTTGTACAGGTTTTCCTCTTACATGCCTCCTCTCCAATGACATAGCAGAATTCTTGGCATGTTGCATGTTGCAGGTAAGAAGAGTTTATGCACAAACAATTTTCATACTCCCTCCACCTATGTCACTCAAATTAATTAGTATTGATATATGTAAGGACATAAGCTTTAATTTTAATTGTGATGCATTTGATAAAAATTATGGCTGGATGATATGTTTAATATAATCAGAGATAAATTCTTAGAGTCTGGGCTCCTACATCACCTAAATTATCCTCAATTTTTAAAATGGTGTGCTCATTAAAGTACTTGTTTCCTCAAAAAGCTTATGGAGTGCAATTTTCATAAACAATTAGTGCAATGAAGAGGAAGAAGATCAGCCAACAATACTGTGTTTTCAAACACTAGTCTAATGAAAAAGTCTCAAATAATTTCATTGAAAAAATTTCTGGAGGAATGTGAGCTTGCCTCATAAAATAAAGTTAAATTTGTAACCCCAATGAATAAATGAAACTCCTGGTTGATAAGCAATTATCATAAGGGAAAACCACTGTGATAGGTGCCAGTTGGCAAGGGCTATGCTACTTGGCAGTCGGTGTCAAAGCCACAGACTGAATCGACATCCTCACTGAACCGTCATCTTACCCATAGAGGTGTGCTGTGTACAACATGGTTGACACATTTTTGTGAAAGTATTGGAAAGCTCTTGTGCTGTGCCTATTATGTATCAATTCTGTAATAACACAGTGAAAAATAAACAGAATTTTGTTTGCTTAAAATATATTTTGCATCTAGAAACACTGCTGTAACTACTTTTCCCAATTTCATTGACAAGGGTAATGTTTTTAAAATGTTCATAGTTTGGATCTTTTTCTAAAAACATACTTTACTTACCCGAAAATCTTAGCCTACACTCATGCCAACATTTCAGACACACATTTTTTTCATTCAAGTTAAATAAATGTGAGTTGCTAAACTACAGAGAACAGCCAACTTGAAACTCAGGAAAGAAAAGGTTCTAGCAGAAGAAAGTTTAAGAAGCACTTTATATTTTAGCCACATGGACAAATTGTAGCCACCAAGCAGATGGGCTACACCTTATCTGAGAAGTCTCTAGGGTAGGAGGATGCAGCAGGAAGAAAGCAAAAGGACTGAACTCAGGGAAGTCAGACTGTCTCCAAACTGGCTGAGATTAGAAGGGATACTTTTACTATGTTGAGCTGATGAGAGAGAAACTTTTACTGTATTTACATAAACTTTTACTGTGTTTACATAATCTTAAGAAGAAAAAAACTTTTACTGCATTATATAAACTTCATCATCCCCAGATCATGCCTTTCCAAGAAGCTTTGTAATCCACCCCCAGTGTCTCTGCAGCAGTACATAATCTACGCAGTACTTGCACCTGGAAATAAATGAATGCATTAACATTGAAAACATATGCATAGAAAGAGATCAAAATTTAGTATCACCGTTTGTGACTGTCTATGTGAGCAAAATATTTTTAATGTCAGTTGTAACTTTTTAGGCCAGTATATTTTCCTCTATATAATTTTAACTTTTATATAAATGCATTATGGATGGGTAATTCAGTATAAATGCACATAATAGATTAACATGACTAAAACATATGTAAACATAATGATAATAAAATATTTTCTTAAAATTAAATTGCTGCTTTTGCTAATATTTCTATCCATATGCAGTCATTAAGCATACACACAACTATTTCATATATTCATCTTCTAAACAACTAAATGGATAAATTTTGTCATGCTATTTTGCAAACTTTCTCATTTAAAATGTGTATCACCACTTAAAAGTGAAAAATATCTTTACTTAAATTTTTGCATAATCATTTTATCTAATCCAAAGCTAAACTAATGAATGTTAATATGAATTCAAAATAAAACTTAAAGTTTGGAGTCTGCATTTAAAGTTTCAAGGTTCTAAAATATTCTAAAATATACTATTCATATTTAAATAACTCTATCTTTTGAAGTTTATCCTTTGGACTGTTAGTATTAAAATATACATGTATTTACAGTTATATTATATATATATATATATAAATGCTTCTTCTGCTTCTTCTTCTGCTATATATATATAAATATAAATATCATATATATTTATATATATATAAATGGTGAATAACTGAAAGACACAGATTATGTACCATTCTAAATGTATACTTAACATGGTACTTGGCATGAAGCACCCATTATGATGACAATTATTCATTTCCATATCACTGAAAACATCTGAAAAAATTACTCTGATCATAAAACAATTTTTATGAATTGTAGTTAGGACACAAAAATCTTTATTTCTCCCATCTGAATTATGATCAGTTATTTAATAAAATCTTAAAACTAAAGAAAAGTGAAGTCTTACTTAAAATCTTTAAAAATGATCCAGATAAAATGGAACCTTAGCTATTTAGCTTGAGGAGTAACTTGTTTTGTACATGCTGGTATTGCAAATATATATATAAATCCTCATAATTTCTAGCATTTTCTTTTTTATAACATTCTTTCACATTTCTTTTGCTAAGAAGAAACATTATTATACCTATATGTACAAGTTAAGTTGAAATGGTGTAGCGTTTATCTTCAACTAACTGAATTTAGTGAAATATTTTGAACATTCATTATATGTAAGATATTAGATGTTTGGATGAGTAAGCCCTGCAGTTGTCAAAGCTATCATAAGCTGGTAGAAAAGAAGTAACAAAACCAGGATAGATGATAAAATTTTAAACAGAGGAAAAAATCAGTCGGATGATTTACTGAAAAAAAATAAAAAAGATTACTTTGGAGAATTAGAACACATTTAAAGAGGAAGTGTTGTTTCTGATCACTCTCAAGACAAAAGAAGATTCTATAATCAAATAGAAGCAGACATTATTTTGACAGATAAATTCAGGCCACCTAGTTAAAGGTGTGTTGTAGAATAACAACCATTATTATTTTCACATACATATACCCATGTAACAAAATGGAACATACCTTAGGTTTCAATTTTATTCTTTAATTCAAACTGTACTGGTGCTCTATATTTTTATGTGATAATGTTACAAGCTTAGAGTAAGAGAGGTCCAAATAAAACAAATACTAAATGCAAGAGGCTGATGAAGAAGGGAGGGGTTATTCTGGGAAAAACCCGTGTTGAATTTGAGTGACACATAGAAGTGATGATAATGTCAGAATCTGTAGGTTCAAGTGTAGATTTTCACACTTTCCTAATTGTATACTTCTGGAAAATAGATAAACATCAAAATTTTGTCTCTTCTTTCTCCATGAATGGGAGCATTATTCACACCTGCCCTGATTGCACATAATTGTGAAAATCATGGGAAGAAATGGAGATTCACACATGATGAGTTGTGGACGCAGCATAAATGTTGATTACTTTGAGACCCACGTCATGATAGCACATGTTTGCAATGAAGTAGAATGTGTCCTTCATTTAAAGTGAGAGACATCCAAACTTTACGTTTGGTAGGGGTACAAGTCATGGTCAAAGTATTCAATGAATAGTACAAAATGCAGTCGAAATAGACAGAAGGATCAGATTCTTTCACACAAGTGGTGTGATGTATGTACCATCCTCAGTGTGCAGGTCCCAGAAATTGCATGTAAAAAGAGGGAAGAAGTGAAGGAAAAAACCAGTCCACACTCACATCATAACTAACAGTACTCCACTTTTAAGACTTTCAAAAAGCCTTTGCTGGATAGCTTTCAAATAATATGTGTTTTATCGCTTCTTAACTGCAAAAATATAAACTTGTAATAGAAAATTTAGAAATACAGAGAAGGGAAAACAAAATATCAGATTGAGTACTTAGAATACTATTTTATAGCATTACCAATCATTTAAAATAACTGGAAGAAAATTGAGATCTTAAGAGTGGCAGTACTAGTAATAGATATGAACATGTATGTATATTCATACTGTGATAAAATGTACTACAGATAAATGGAAGAGGACAGTATCAATAATCAGAATGAAGGATATAAACAAGAATTTGAAGATAGAAATAGAAATAACCAAAAAACATTCAAATTTGTTGAAACACTAAACATAATGAATGCAATTTTCAAAGGCAATAGTTTATGTTCAGAGCAAGAAATATATTTTAAAACACCATTCTTGGTAAATATTTTGGTTCTGAGCAGTTTCCTTTAGTGATAGAGCAACTCAATATGTTATTTTTGGTGGATTCATTGAAATATATATATAATGTTTATATACCATATATAGAAAAACCTTGTACAGGTATATATATATATATATATATATATATATATATATATATATATATATATATATATATATATATATTTATATATTTATATATGTTAATATATATTATATGTTAATAACATATATGTTATATATACATATATATGATATTCTCTGTGAAATTTTTGTAATTGTGAAAAAAAGAGGATATGGCCTTAATGTCTGTAATAGAGAAATCACTAAATTAATTATGGCACACATCCATATTTTATCTTAACTTGAACATGAAAATAAAACTGATGTGGATTTAATATACATAATAAATTAAGGGCCAATTAAAAGCTTGTCCACATTAACAGTCATTTTATGCACTTATATCAACATACTGCTATTTTATTTAAAATTATGTGGTATATAATAGTATGATGTTGATATATCTTGCATTATAATATAAAATATATTATTTTTGTTGTGTATTGTGTGAAATTGAGTGTTTACAATGTGTAAATTATCTTCTGGAGCTAACAGGAGAAAACAAAGCCCTAACACCAGAGGAGAGCTGCAAGGACAAAGAGAGTTTCCGCTCCAAGAGACAATGAAACCAGAATTGTAAAACTGTAGTGCTTTTTAAAACACATATCCCAACAGAGACCCAAAAAAGAAAGAAGATATTATGAAAGATTAAAATTTCATGTTTAGATTTTTATAGAAATCAAGATCTGAAATGATAACAACAAACTAGGATATTTTGGAGGAGATTCGAAAAGCATGAGCAATAAAAGCAAAACAGATATGTGGAATTACACCAAACTACAATGGTTCCTCACAAAAAAAGGAAAATACTCAACAGAATGAATGGACAGGCTAAAGAACAAGAGATATGGGCACACTATGCACTTGACAAGAGGTTGATGTCTAGCTTATATAAAGAATTCAAGATACTAGCAAAATTAGTTAAAGATCTGATTTTTAAATTATCAGAAAGCATGAATACACATTTCTCAAAAGAAGACCAACAAATGGCCATCAGGTATATAAGACATGTTCATTGTTAGTAGTCACCAAGAAAATACAAATCTACCCACAATACAATATCAAATCACTCTAGTAAGAATGCTTATTTCCAAAAATTGAAAGATAATAAGCACTAGTAAGGATATAAGATGAAGAGATTCTTTTGTACATGCTAGTACCGCTGTAAATTAGTATATCTTTTGTAGAAACCCTTATGATTGCACCTCAAAAAATTAAATATACAATTATCATATGATGCAGCTATTCCACACCTAGGCATGTGACCAAAGGGAAGATATCAGTGTGCTGAAGAAACTACATTCCCATGTCGATTTCAGTGCTATTAACAATAGCCAAGGCATGAAAACAACCTGCCTATTAGAAAGTCATTGAGTTCTGATGCTTGTATGAGCACACTGGTGACTCAGGAGAATAGTCAACATCAGAGTCTGGGCTTAAAGATTTGTCTTTATAGAAATTATAGGCCTGGGACTTAATAAGTTACTAATAAATGAGAAAAAGTATTGAGTACAAAAGCTCATGAATTCATGGGTCATGAACTCAAAAGATCAAAAGTTTGATATAAAAAAATCCGGTCGTTTTTACCATCTTTCACTGCTGCTTTCTTCTTGGAAGTAAAATTATTGTCTTGCTGATAGTAGTTGATCAACTTTCTGTTTACTAGGGTACAGAATGCCTTTGAAGCTTAGTCATGTATGTGATCCACTAAACTGAAGATTGCCAACCAGACAAGATAACTAAAAATACTTTTAAAATACTAGGTTAGATGTGGACCTCATATTCCTCTTTATTTTACTTCAGCAATGTATTCTCTCACTGTTCATATATATATTTATGGGCTACTACATTATGATTTATTTGCTGATGAAAATGCAATTCATATACAATGTCTATTGTGTAGTGTAGTCAAGGTTTAAAAGGTTTAAAATTAATAGGCTAAAATGAAGAAAATACCACCATGTGACAGCATTTCAAATTGCTACTAGACTGTAAGGACTTAACTCTGAATGCTCACAAGGCACAATTTAGTGATCACAATTCACTGTGACATACAGTATTATATAATGCAAAACACCATATGAGGATAATAATGATCTAAGCTAAGGAAGTATTTGGTGTGACATAGAAAGGAAAATCTGGCATTTAAGAAAAATAAATATGAAGAAAGGATTTCAAGATGAATTCAAAGTCTCAATCTTAGATGCCAGATAGAGGCACTAATTAAACAGGGAAAGTGAGTAAGTTTCTGGAACCTGGTCAGTTGGAATGATTTGTTGAAAAGTCAAACAGAGGATCTGTAAGACTCAACTTGATATAAAAGCAGCCATTTTGTTAAAAAGCCTCCACTTTGTATCCTGTAACCTCCTTGTCGACCTGGAACTCGTCTCCTTGGGAACTGTCCACCCAACCAATACGTGCAGCCACAGATTGTATGCTTCTAGAATGTACTATTCTATAGTAACCAGTGATCTAATCATTGCTATTGGCTTCTGTAACAACCGCACTAAAGTGCTTCTGCTCTTAAGCAATAAAATGATCTGATGGCTCCTGAATAAAAATTACCTGGTAACTGGTGGTGGGGGGGATAGTAGATTTTCTCTTTAAATAGTCAATCCCAGTTCTGCTGCATGGAAGGATGGCCCTCAGGTGAGTAATAAAGCTCTTAGTTGGGCCGGGGATATAGCTCAGTGGTTCTAGCACCTGTCTTGCAAGCGCAAGGACCTGGGTTCGATCCCCTGTAACCACATAACAATGCTAGGCGTGGGGACTCACCCCAGCATCAACCAGTACCACATACCATGGTACCGGGCATGGTGGTTCACGCTTGTAATCCCAGCACTCAGGAGGCAGAGGCAGGAGGATTGCTGTGATGTGAGTTGGAGGCTGAGCTCAGGGCCAGCCTGAACCACAAAGCGAGACCCTGTCTCAAAAAACCTAAAAAAATAATAATAATAATAATTTTTAAAAAATAATAAAGCTCTTGGTTGAACTTTAAGATCATGCTGTGTCCTGACAGACTCTCTTGGTGGGACATGGTCCCAACAGATCCAGTAAGGTATAGTTCACAAGTATTCAGAGCAAAGGTTAAGGGGGTACTTGGAAACCTAATTTCAAAGCCATCAGTTTCAATAACTAAGGAAGTTGATGAGATTAGAATGAGAAAATATAAAATAGGAGTAGAGTAAAACATAATATGCAAAAGATTAGCAGTATAAGAGTTGTCATAAAATAATAGACATTGAGATTCTAATACCACTCTTGTGGTATTAGACCAAATATCATGTAAAAAGCCTAATTTTATTTATTTTGTACTGTGCCCTCTCTTTAAAATTTAAACTTCTTATGTATTTCACTCTGCAATTGTCATTAGTGTTCAGAGTCTACCTTTACTTGTGGTTAAACCTATGGATTTACAATTGCCTTTTCATACTTGCTAACAGTTCCAACAGAGACAATTATTTTTATGCACTTTACATCTTAAAAAGGAAGCATTACTATTCAATTTCTGTAATGTCAACCATTGTTATTCTGTACATATTAAAAATGAGCAAAATTCAAAATTTTATAATTCACCATAAAAGATACCTGCTTGCTGGATCTTACTTTCTATGATAATAACAAATGCACCCAGCACGTAAGCTGCTGTACCACACTGATTCAAAACATCTTGCTGCTCAACAAAGACATTATCTGGAAAAGCAGCTCTCTTTGTAAACAAAAAGTGCAGCTTTACTATCCTAGCAAAGGGAATAATGTGTGTGAAAGTGCCTATCATGCCACTTTCCAAATACAGACAATCAAATTATATCTATACCAAGCATTTTACTGTGATTTCAGAAAATTTCAGGTTCCATAAGAGTTAATAAATACCCTGCAGACATGCAAAATTCTATTTTTTTAAACAGTTCTTCCAGCTCGTAAATGACAGCGGGTGCCAGGATTCCTCTATCGTTTTTTCACATGATTTAATGTTTTCCTCCAAAACAGTAAATTTATGTCTAAAGAATATAATTTAATGTTTTCCACTTTTAACAAAATGTGTCATTTTCAATCAACTTGAGTATATAAAAACTTCATATCTCTTGAAATATCATTTTTTAAATAACCAAAATTATCTTAGCTAAACACTCCAGGCTCCAATGATCTTTTTGCATGAAGAACAGTTTTAAAACACAGATCTGAAAGGGACTCTCTGCTCAGTTTTGCTATCTTAGTCTAAGGCTCTAAATTTAATCACTATTTCAGTGGATCACCTTAAATATCCACATTATGATGAATCCAGCACATTGTACAATACATGAGCACAATCCATAACTTGTCCTTACACAACTTACCTATGACTTCATACATTGGAAAGCTGAATTTGTTGTGAGTTGTATGGATTTCTTTTAGTTTCCAAGGATCAAGATCATTATGCTACAATGGAATATGTAATTTGGGGGAGTCTTTGCACTGCTCAGTACTTCCTGTGTATCTGTCTTCTACTTTTGCTCTCATTCCATCTCATGTAAGAGGAGCCCGGAGGTACTTGAGCTCCTGTGTCTGACTTGAGCTCCTGTCTCTTCCTTTGTCTGACTTATTTCACTTATGGTTACGTTCTCAAGTTGTGTCTCTCTACCTTCAAATCCTGCAAGTATATTTCTTTGACATCATAGTACTTCATTATTATTTTTTTTTATAAAAGCCTTTTATGGCCAGATATGGTGGTACACACCTGTCATCCCAGCACTTGGAAGGCTGAGGCAAGAGGATCACTTCACTGAGGCCATCCTGAACTTCAAAATGAGGCCTTCACTCAAAAGAGAGAGAGAGAGAGAGAGAGAGAGAGAGAGAACACTTTTTGGTATATATTTTATACTTTCAATAAGTATTTTGTAGATATTGATGCAGTCTATGAACTATTATTATTCTCTTGTTACTTTGCTATGAAATTTTTCTTTAATCTTCAGTAAGATAAAAAAGTAAAATAAAAGATACCTATGTTAATAGTCTCCCTAGCACTGGGCTGGTACCTGTGTACACTGTTTGTGTAATTCTTACAGTATCCTTAAAGGGAAATGTCTGGAACCACAGACAGATTCATGGACATTTGCCTGCCCTGCAGGATCTTGAACTACAGGGATTATTGCAGATGTCTGTGCAGTCTTAATGCATGCTAAGATTTAGAGTGTGAAGGGTTGGTACTGAATAAAGATTGAAGCGAACTTGATTATTTTGCCTTCTGCTGCTGCTGCTCAAGGAAGCAAGAGTTGAGCCTGGACTCAGTCATTTTCTTAAGGTTCCAGTTTTGTTGTTTGTTGGTTATTAATCTTTTTGCTGTGGGACTCACGGGGAACTGAAGCTTGCCGCAAGGGTTCTGGCTGTGTCCTCTTCCCGTGTCCCACAGATTGATAATATGAAGCTTGTATTAAAAATAAGAACTGAGACTCAGAGAAAGTAAGTTATCACAAACCATGTAATTAGTAAACAATGGACATCAGAGAGAAAAATATGATTCAAACTCCATGTCAGCACCCAAATAAAAACGAAATGGAAAATTTTTGTTCCACATATGCTTCTAAGCAGTTGTAGTTGTTGAATCAGTGAATCAAGAGACCAGTTTAGCCAAAAATGAAAAGGTATTTGAAAATTCCAAATAAGCCTTCCTCTGATGACAGGTAAGTTATTACTTTACAAGTCCTTCTCTTGAAGAAACAAAAGTAAAATATGGATTATTATATATTCTGAGCTATAGAATCTCTCTTTTTACCTATCCAGTTATCAATCATGAGTTTTTGGGAAGCTGCCCACTTCATGCAAGTTTTGCTATTAGCATGACTATCACTGCTTTGGCTAAGTTTAAGTAAAAGAGTGGGAAATTCAAAGACTACAAAAAGAATTTTTTGTCACCAGCTGTTTGTGGCTGACTAGGAAGATTACAATTAGGAAGCATTACACTCTTGCGGGCCCCACAAGAATACAAGATGATAAAGAAAATCACAGACCACAATGAATCCAACATCTGCATAATTTCAGCTACTACACAAACAATAGGCTGCCATGTTTTTTGTTTGTGAGTAAAGAAAAGACAGGATCCTGCCTAAAATGAGTGATGGCAAATTTTTCAAAAGTGGGAGCTCTGCTTCAAGAATTTGGTACATTGTGCTCATAGGACAGAACTGCAAAAATTTAAACATCTATTTCAACTGAGTTTGCCATCATCATTTAATAAAACATGCATGCTATTGCCCTTTTCATTAATTATTTTTCAGATATGTGAGATAATCCAAAAGGGTAAAGTCCAGAACTATTCAAAGTTTAATTAAGATGTTCCAAAGGGAGAATTTTATTAATATTTTACATCCATAGTCTAGTAAAGATTTCTAGAACACTAAAAAAGATCTGTGAAGGATGATCTCATTATATGAAATCTATATAAGTTTTTGAATATAGAATTTCTCTGTCAGATAGGACATGATAATAGGCATTACATAGCATTTACACTAAAATTTTATGTGTAAATTCATTTGCAAAATAAGAAACTGCTTTTCCTCCAAGCTTTGGAAAGAAACTAAGACTGTTTAAACCTCAATAAAGGCAAAAGAAGCAAAATTACATACGTGGCCTCAAAACTATCTCTTTCTGTGTTAGTTACTATTCTCTTCCTGCTGAGACAAAATACCTATTGCCCAAAGTCAAAGGGAAAGTGCTTTATCTGGCTTACAGTTTATAGAGGTTTCAGTCCATAGTCAGTTGGCTTCAGGCTGGGATTCCAAACAAAGGAAGGGGAGAAATAACATGACATGCACTAGCCAGCAAAGGAAGAGAGGCAGTTCTAACATGCACGGGGTAGTAACAACAAGAGAAAACAAATTTAACAGCATCTTTCCATCTTTTCATCTTATTCACACTACTAGGATTTGGGATGAGCTGAACTAATCACCTAGTGTAGCGATTAGTAATGACACACCCTTGACTCCAGCACCACACATTCAGATTCAACTACTGCTGAAAAAAAAAGTTCCACCTCAACTACATGAGACTTTGGGGGACATCTGAACATAATCCATTATACTTTTGAATTATGCCCTTCCTATCTGACATTCAAGATGTCTCAGAACTCTTTCTCCATCTGTACATATCAGGACCACCACCACTATAAATGTGGTTATTGTTTGATTTGCTTTGCTCTTTGAGATGTGACCAAATATGATGCTAGAAGATTTGTTACAGAAAGGGGCATGGAAACATTTGTACATTTCCTGTTGTCTTAGCTCCTGTTCTGCAAAAATGTCTGGGCTTGTCCTTAGGAGATGAAAGATATGGAGAACAAAGGTAACTGTGAATATTATTTTTAATCTTCTAGTTTTATGAACAAGATTGGCCAAGGTCTTATTCACAAAATAAGAGCTGCAGGCTGGACCAGCTACTGACCATAGAAGCAGGAATGAGAGCAATCAAGATCATGAGGCCCATCTCAAGTCCACTGAGTTCTTACGAGTCATGTAAATGTGTACTGTTTTATCTGACTGATATTTCAGTATTTTAGGAGTCGACATTAATATGGCTCTGATAGGCTAACCTAATGCAACCAAAAACAAAATACAACTGCTCTGAAGTTATCTGCAAATGGAATCATATTCCATTGTCAGTGTGAGGGTATGAGACTGGGGATATAGCTTGGATTTAGCTCAGTGGCACCAATGCCTGCCTTGCAAGTGCAAAATCATGAGTTCAGCCCCCAGTACCACACACACACACGTGCGTGTGCACACAAGTATGAGGATACAGCACTAACAGAAAATCAAATAGCAGGTGACAATAAGCTACTCATTGCATGGACAGAACTATTTCTGTCTTCCTGTTAAATCCATCTTTCTTTTAATTGATGGCTTCCTATGTGAAAAGTAAAGAAACTTTTCAGTGAATCTTGAGATGATAGCTGTAGCTGTCAATTAGACTGTGCTAGGATACACAAAGATAACTCGCAAAACATTCGTTCCAGATATGTCTGACAGGTGACTATCTCCAGAGAAATTAGCGTGTGAATCTGAATAAAGTAAAGGTATTCTGCATTCACCTGTAGTGTGGGGACACAATCCAGTCAATTTTGTGTCAAGATAGAACAAAGGAAAAGAGAACACAATGTCCTCTTTTCTAAAACTGAGATTCCCTTTTTTCTTCCCCTGGACATCAAGACTCCAGGTTCTTTACCCTTGGAGTCTAGGATTTTCCATGCCCTGGGCCATCACACTGAAACTGAGCAGTGGCACAAGTAGCCCTGGTTCTCCAGCTCCAAGTTAACACAATATAGGATTTTTCAGCCTCCAGGGTCACACAAGCCACACACACAACTTTATACCACCTGCCATCAAAAGAACTCATGTTTACAAGAAAGACAAGTACAGAGCAATGTCAGTAGAAAAAAACAACAAATTAAACAAAGAAGAGATTGTTCCAGAAATAATGGTAGGATGATTTTTTAAAGTTATCAAAAAAAGTATAGAGAACATAACTGGGAGATAGATCAATGTGATCGCCATCTGTGTTATTAATTGATATTGATGAAGGTAGGCTTCTATCCACCTGCAGAGACTGAGAGGTAATGTTCTGTCTTTCTTGATGATTATACTTGAAATATCTGACTTCTGGGTCCTTGAAGATTGCGTTAGTTAGGTTTGTAAAACTGGCAAAAGGCTATGAGAAGGTATCTCCATCAAAATGCAGAGGACAGATATTACAATTGCCAAACATTCTAAAATAAATCCCTTAAGAGAAGTAAGATCAGGGCTTTAGAGTGAAGAAGAAAATTGTTTGAGATTTAGTTGGAATGAAAAGAATCCTAATGATGACTTGGTTGGAAATCCATAAAAATAATGTTAAAAGGAGAATAAAAAATATCCATAGTCACATTCTGTTTCCTCCATCTACTTGGGTATATTTTATTTCTTTATTCTTTCCTGTGTTTTATAATTGATTGCACTGTTTTTTGAGTTAGAACAAGAGTCTCAAGTCATTCAGCATTTCTAAAATATACCAGTAACAGTTATACATGATCTTTTTGCACAAAGAATTAACAGTGGCCTTGACTCTACATGAACCATCGATTCATGTTATGTACCAAAAAACACTGCAAATATTATAACAGAGATACTGAACTATTACTCTTAGAATAAATACAAAGATTCCCATGAGCCTCTACTTGCAATATGTTTGTAAATCAATTAATATAAAACCTTGTTTTATGAACATTTGTTTCATGATGTCTTCCTATTTAATAAATACTGTTGAGTCAGAGTCAATAATTGTGAAAATAACCAAGATCATTTATTACTGTTTTTTGCTGCAATAAATTAAAAAATATGTCATAAAACACAAAGAAAAAATTTAACATTCCTAAAATAAAACAACAGAGGAAAAACTATTGGATAACCTAGAAATCTAAACAGAAAACAAGATTATTTCAAGATTTAATTTTTCTATAGTAAATCAGTTATTTTCTTTCTAATATAGAAACACATCAATTGTGAGATTCAGTTAAAGATAATTTAAAGTAAATCAGGACGGTGGTATCACTATAACATGTGCACAAGGCAAAATCTGTTAAGTGAAAACATATTTATTGTGAAAAGTTTTAAATGGGTTCTTT
>PVIR01022906.1:0-27695 GCA_004026965.1 Petromus typicus | reverse complement strand
AGATCCTGTCTCAAAAAAAGAAAAGAAAAGAAAGGAAGAAAGAAGGAAAAAAAGGAAGAAAAAAAGAAAGAAAAAGAAAAAAAGGATATTGGAGCCAATTTAAAGAGGTACAATATGACCACTGAAAACAGTGGTGACAAGGATCAGGGTTAAATGAATAACTCTAATGTTCAGAGTGAATGAACGGATGAACACAGCGTACCAAGTTGGGGATGATGCATGTCTGTGATCACAGTACTTCAGAGGATAAGGTAGAAGGATTCAAGTTCAAGCCCAGCCTGAGCTACTTGGCAAGACTTTGTTTCACAATAAAAGATAAAAACAGCCAGTGATGTAGCTCAGTGAAAAGATCCTGGGATCAATCCTCAGTATAGAAAACAACAAAACACCACAAAAAACAATGCAAACATACGACAAGAACTAAAACAGTGGTTGCCTATATGAAGGGAAATAGTTTTTCTAGACACTTTCAGTATATTTGTTATATCATTTGATTACAGAAACTTGTAACTATCTCACATAATTATAAGAGTTGAAGTGGAGGGCTGGGGAGTTAGCTCAGTGGTTCTGGCGCCTGTCTTGCAAGCGCAAGGACCCGGGTTCGATTCCCCGGTAACCACATAACAATACTGGGTGTGGAGACCCACACCCACACCCAGCAGCAACCAGTACCACATACCACAGTGCCGGGCGTGGTGGCTCACCCCTGTAATCCCAGCACTCGGGAGGCAGAGGCAGGAGGATTGTGATGTGAGTTTGAGGCTGAGCTGAGGGCCAGCCTGAACCACAAAGCGAGACCCTGTCTCAAAAAACCTAAAAAAAAAAAAAAAGAGTTGAAGTGGAAAATCCCCAAAACCTCAAGAACAAAATAAAATAAATGAAATCTAACCAAGTATCAACTTAGCTTTTTGTGCGTGTGTGCGTTTTTTTAAGACAGGGTCTTGCTCTGTAGTTTAGGCTGGCCTTGAATTCATTATGTAGCCCAGGCTGGCTTCAAACTCACAATAATCGTGCCTCACTCTCCTGAATGTTGGGATTGTGGGCACGAGCTACTATGCCCAACCATAATATTTGTTTGTCATTTGTTTTGGTACTGGAGATGGAACTCAGGACTTCAAGCTTGCCAGGTGGGCACCATGCTCCTGAACTAAATCCCCAGCCCAATAAAGGAGGAAAAGTTTATTTCATCTCAGAGTTTATAGAAATTTCAGGCCACAGTGGGCAGCTCTAAGGTAGGGTGGCACGGCAGATGGCCCTGTAAAGGACAAACAGTTTATGGCGAGGCAGGTAGGAAGTTAGCATTTTAATTACAGAGAGGACTTATTTAAAGTCACTTAACACAATAGATTATGTATCCACAGTGAAATATCTGCAGGATAAAAGGAATTTTAAAAGAATATTATTTCCGTCATGAAGATGAAGCAATTTTCCTAGGCATTTTGTGTAAGTTCACTGTGAACTAACACGAAGAGTCCCTTCTTTTTTTTTTTTTTTTTTTTAGGTTTTTTGAGACAGGGTCTCGCTTTGTGGTTCAGGCTGGCCCTGAGCTCAGCCTCCGACTCACATCACAATCCTCCTGCCTCTGCCTCCCGAGTGCTGGGATTACAGGCGTGAGCCACCACGCCCAGCACTGTGGTATGTGGTACTGGTTGCTGCTGGGTGTGGGTCTCCACACCCAGTATTGTTACGTGGTTACCGGGAATCGAACCCGGGCTCTTGCGCTTGCAAGACAGGCGCCGGAACCACTGAGCTAACTCCCTGGCCCCAGAGGAGTCCCTTCTTGAATTCAGTGTAATACTGCCTTTATCATCATCATCACCGTCATCACTCACTTTTCAGAACACAAGAATTATATAAAAAGCCTGATGTACGTGGTGTTAGTAAACTCTAGCACTATCAAATGAAAATACACATTAACTCTATTTCATGAAAAAGCAGCAGTGCATCAAAGTAATTTCCCTAAGATTAAACTAAACAATTAGGTGCCTCCTGGCAAGTCTCAGCTCCTCTCTCATACCCTGGCTGCTAACAAACTTCAGTGTTACCAGCCTTCGCTGCTGGCCATTTTTGTTTGTTTGTTTTGAGACAGGGTCTCACTTTGTAGTTCATGCTGGTCCTAAGCTCACTACATAGCCCACGCCAGCCTCAAACTCACAGCAGTCCTTCTGCCTCTGCCTCCTGAGTGCTGAGATTACAGGTGTGAGTCACCATGCCCGGCATTGTGGAATGTGGTACCAGGGATCAATCTTTGGACCTCGCGCTTGCCAGGCAGAGACCAGAACCAGTGAGCTAGATCTCTGGCCCCACTTGAGCCTTTTCTAGCTAAGTGGATGCACCTTGAGACCTTACTCTTAAGTGAAATAAATCAAATACACATTGTCACCAGGGATTTAGCTCAAGTGGTACTGCACCTACCTTAGAAGCACAAGAAGTTCAATCCCCAGAACCAAAAAAAAACAAATATCACATTGTTTTCCTGATGTGAGAAACTTAAAATAAGGACTAACATATATAATGGATACTGGAAATGTTCAAGAAAATGTCCAAGAGAGAAGGAAAACAAAGGAGGGAGAACAGAAAAGAAAAAGGGACGAAGGAAAAAAGAGAGAATACAAAAAAAATGGAAACAACCATTTTATAAATATGGAGGGGAAGAAGGAGTGAGGGAGAGGAGGATAATAGGAAAAAAAGCACCAAGACATATCATGTACATGTACCAATTCCCTATGGTGAATGCTATCATTACGTATATCTAAAATGTACCTATAAACGTTTTGCAAAAAAGTGGTGCAAATAAATTTAAAAATCTAAACCAGGGACTTAGCTCAGTGGCGCCCCCTGCCAGGCAAGGGCAAGGTCCTGAGTTTGAGTCCCAGCAAAGGGGGTGGGTCTGACAGCTGGGGAATTACCTTACTCATTTAGAGTAGTCTCTCCTATCTCTCGTCTCTCTTTCCCTACCTTCAAATAAATTCTTAAAAAAAAAAAATTTCTAACATTGAGTATGGTGGCGCACACCTGTAATCCCAACATTTGGGAGGCTGAGGCAGGAGGATTGCTGCGAGTTACAGGTTATCCTAGGCTACACAGTGAGTTCAAGGCCAATCTGCAGTATAAAAGGAGACCTTGCCTTGAAAAATCAAACCAAACGTCAGGTGTGCTGGCTCATGCCTGTAATCTCAGCACTCACCTGTAATCCCAGCACTCAGAGGCAGGAAGATTGCTGTGAGTTTGAGGCTAGCCTGGAATACATAGTGAGTTCAGGGCCAGCCTGAAATACACAGTGAGTGTATCTCAGTGAGTGTATCTCAAAAAACTAAAACAAAAGACATATAAAGAGATTTTTAAGATTAGAATTTATATAATATTAAAACCACTTTTATTATACACTAATTTTGTTTTCATTTTCTTTGTGGTATATAACAATATTACCATATTAACTGTTTTTAAATATACATTTCATTAGTGTTAAGTACATTTACACTGTTGTACAACCAATCTACAGAACTCTTTCCGTTTTCCAAAACTAGAACTGAATACCCAGTAAACAATTCTTTCTTCTCTCCCACAGCCCCTTACAACCACCCTGGTTCTGCCTTTCTTTCTTCCTTCTTTCTCATTCTCTCTCTCTATTTCTTTCCATCAAACACGGTATTGCTTTGTAGTTAGGCTAGCCTCAAATTTGTGGGGATCCTCCTGCCTCAGCCTCCCAAATGCAGGAACTACAGGCATGTACTACCATGCCTGGCTCAACATATCTTTTGGGTTTATACTCAGAAGTAAAATTGTTGGATCACCTGATAGTTCTATTTTTAATTTTTTGAGCAATTGTTACATTGTTTACCACCAAAAACATACACGAAGTCCAATTTCTCCACATACTTGTCAACATTATTTCTTTAGTAATGGGGATTGAATCAGACGCTTCCACACTGAGATGTGTTCCCAGTACTGCCCACACTTGGCAACAGGATCTCACTAAATTGCCCAATTGCCCAGGCTGGGCTTAAACTTGTGATCTCTGTGCAGCAGCCTCAGTGCTCAGATTACAAGAACGTGCGAGTCCTGGCTTAGAATGCTTCCAGTAAAAGAAAGGAAAGAAGGAATGAAGGACAGAAGATGGAGAAAGGAAGGAAGGAAGACAGGGGAGGGCAGTGGAGGAGGGGAGGGGAGGGGCAGGGGAGGGGGAGGGCTGGAGATTTAGCTCGGTTCTAGCATCTGCCTGGCATAAATCCCAAAGTAATCCCTGGTACCACATACCACAATACTGGGCGTGATGGCGCACACCTGCAATCCCAGCACTCGAGAGGCAGAGGCAGGAGGATTGCTGTGAGTTCAAGCCTTACCTGGGCTACATAGTGAGCTCAGAACCAGCCTGAACTACAAAGGAAGACCCTGTCTCAAAAAAAAAAAAAAGGAAGAAAAAGAAAAGCTGGTCACGGACAGTGACTTACTATGCTGGGATAATTAAAATATACATTTTTAAAACCTTGATAAGAAAAATATTTTATCTTGAGACCATAATCCAAGTCTTATATTCTCCCATATTAAAAAGTAAAATGGTGGGCCAGGGTTGTAGCTCAGTGGTGCTACAACTGCTTCCCAAGTGCAAGGTCCTGAGCTGGATCTTTGGTATAAAAAAAAGTAAAATAACACCGGGTGTGGTGTCACACTTGGACAGCTAAGGCAGGAGAAACACCATGAGCTCAAGGCCAGCCTGGCCTACATACTAAGGCCCTGTTTCAAAAAGCAAAGCAAACAAATAAATACAATAAAAAAGTAAAATAATAACAGCTATGGTGTTCACCATATCTTTTTTCCTATCTTTAATTGGAATATAGCTTTTGGCGTTAAGACTTATTGTTTTAAAAAATTCTCTCAATGTATGGAAAGTAAAGAGTATCTAAATACAGTGACATAGTATTAATCTCTTTCAGTGTTGTTTTGTTTGAGACACAGTCTTACTACATAGTTCAGGCCGACCATGAAATCACCTTGTAGTCCAAACTAGCCTTGAATTTGTGGCGATCCTCCTGCATCAGCCTCCTGAGTGCTGGGATTACAGGTGAGCACCATCACATCCGGCTTTGTATTATTACACTCCTTATCCAGAATGGATCTCTTTTCAGAAATGTTTAGCAATCAAGATATGACTTTTCTCCTTCCACATAATGATGCCTGTGGTAGTACTAGGGAACAACGAATCCACAGAGGACTGAGCTGCATCCTTGGACTTAAAATTTTATTTTGAGACAGGTAGTTGTCCACACTAGCCTCAAATTTGGAGCTGGGATTCAGATATGAACCACCAGTCCCAAATTATGACTTACTATTTGTAAAGATTTCTTTTTTTTTGTACCAGGGATTGACCTCAGGATCTTCTAACTTGCAAGGTGCTGGAACCACTGAGATACATCCCTGGCTATTTTAAGTTTCTTAATTAACCCAGGGCTCAGCCAAACAGAACATTTCATTCATAGTTTTCACAGGTTTGTGAAGTCCCTGAAATTGTACCAAAAAATTCTGTGTGAATACGGGCTGGGGTTGTATCTGTGACAGAGCACTTGCCTAGCATGCGTAAGGCCCAAAGTTCACACACACACACACACACACACACACACACCTGCATAAACTGGACATGGTGAGTACATATAATCTCAGCACTCTGGGAGGCTCAGGCAGTAAGGGCACAGTTTTGAGCTCAACATGGGCAACTTATTGAGACCCCATCTCAAAATAAACTAATAATAACAACAACAGACTAGGAATGTAGCTCACTGTGAAAGCCCTGGGTTCAATTACTACTACTGAAAAAAAATCTGGGGATTTTTGTGAAAACACACAGGGAGATTTTCTCTAGAGACAGATGCCATTCCTCTCACTCTGTAGGACATGCTACTTCTCCATGGAGAAGTGGACTCTTCTCCTCGACTATATCTCCTCTATATCTGAACTGGGCCTGTGATTGTTCTGATTCCAGAATGTAGCGGACATGAAACTGTGGGGGATCCAGGTCAAGCTCTTAAAGTCTACGCAGCTTTGTCTCCACTCTTCGAAAAGCCTCCATGTAAAGAAGCTTGAGCTAGATTAAGGGTGGATAAGAGACGTGCAGGGAACTAGCGGTCATGTGGAAAAAAGCCAAGGCACCATACCCACCAGCTGGCACAAAAGCCCCAGACACTAGACCATCTTAGCCATCTCAGCCCTAGCTGAGCTCCCAGCTAAATGTACCTAAATAAGCCATGGAACTGTGAATCTTTTTTTTTTTTTTTTTGAGACAGGGTCTCCCTTTGCAGTTCAGGTTGGCCTGAACTCACTATGTAGCCCAGGCTAACCTCGAACTCACAGCAATCCTTCTGGCTCTGCCTCCCGAGGGCTGGGATTATAGGTGTGAGTCACCACGCCCTACAACGTTGTATGTGGTTGCCAGGGGTTGAACTCAGGACTTTGAGCTTGCAAGGCAGATGCTGAAACCACTGAGCTAAATCCCTGGCCCCCTGCAAATCTTTTTTATTTTTTTATTTTTTTTAAGGTTTTTTGAGACAGGGTCTCGCTTTTGTGGTTCAGGCTGGCCCTGAGCTCAGCCTCAAACTCACATCACAATCCTCCTGCCTCTGCCTCCCGAGTGCTGGGATGACAGCCATGAGCTACCACGCCCGCACTGTGGTATGTGGTACTGGTTGCTGCTGGGTGTGGGTCTCCACACCCAGTATTGTTATGTGGTTACTGGGAAATCGAACCCGGGCCCTTGCGCTTGCAAGACAGGCGCCGGAACCACTGAGCTAACTCCCCAGCACCCCCCTGCAAATCTTTTGAGACAGTCTGGCTATTCAGGCCCCTGCTGGCTTTGAACTTACAATGTAGCCCACGTTGACCTTGAACTAATAGTGATCCTTCTGCCTCTGCCTCCCAAGTGCTGGGATTACAGGTACATGCCTGGCATTGTGGTTTGTGGTTAATGGGGATCAAACTCAAAACCTTGCTCTTGCAAGGCAGACGTAGGAACTACTGAGCTAAATACCCAGCCCCTCATTTAATATCTTTTAATAATAAGCCAGGCCTCATAACCCATGCCTGTAAACCCAACACCCTAAGAGGCTGAAACAGGAGAATGGAAAGGCTGAATTCATCTGGGCACAGTGTAATTATAATCCCAGAACTTGGGAGGCTGAGGCAAGAGGATGCTTTTGAGTTTTAGGCCAGCCTGCTGGGGTATATAGTGAGTTCAAGGTCAGCCTGAACTAAACAGAGACCCAATCTCAAAAAAAAAAAAAAAAAAAAAGGGAAAAGTTGTTAATTATTTTAGCATTTAGGAGAAAGACAGGCAAGTTAGTATCTATTTTGTTAAGTAGAGCCTCTAAGATTTGCTGATACAGTATGTTTTTATATAGATTCATACATCTATATAAATATAAATTTTATATAGATATTAAATATCTATATATAGAGAGAGAGAGGAACTGAGGTGTGGTGGCACACACCTACACCCTGCACTAGGGGAGGCTAGCCACGAGGTTTTTTTTGGTTTTTTTTTTTTTAGGTTTTTTGAGACAGGGTCTCACTTTGTAGTTCAGGCTGGCCCTGAGCTCAGCCTCAAACTCCATCACAGCAATATTCCTGCCTCTGCCTCCCGAGTGCTGGGATGACAGGCGTGAGCCACCACACCTGGCACTGTGGTATGTGGTACTGATTGCTGCTGGGGTGAGTCTTCACACCCAGTATTGTATGTGGTTACTGGGGAATTGAACCCCGGCCCTTGCGCTTGCATGACAGGTGTCGGAAGCACTGAGCTAAATCCCCGGCCCAGCTAGCCACGAGTTTAAGGTCAATCTAGGTGACATATCAAAACCTTGTCTCAAAACAAAATAAAATAAACAAAACAAAAAATAACTCAGAAGTCTTTTGTTTGAGCAGCTGCACAAATACAAAATTCACTCAGAAAAGACTTAAAAGAAAAGGGGCAGTCTACACGCATGAGTGTTGGGCAAGATGGAGCTCAATAACCCCGCTGGGTCTTGATAAATTCCAGATGTCAATTAGGCATTCAATTAAAATGCTGCATAGGAAGCTACACATGTGCTTTAGGGGAGAAGGGAAAAGGTCTGGGTAAAAAATACAAATGTTTGGGCCATTGATCCCTGGATAATACCCAAAGCCATGAGATTAGAGAAATGTTCATGACTCCTTATGCAGCATTTGACAGTTTCTCTAGATCAGTGGTCTTCACGTTTGTGCTTCTGTACCACTTAAACACTTTTTGATCTGTTTAACTCTTCACTCATTAGTTGTATCTAAAATTTTCATGTTTAGAAATGATTTAAGTGAGTTCCAGGCTAGCCTGGGCTACATAGTGAGCTCAGGGGCAGCCTGAACTATAAAGTGAGACTCTGTATAAAAAAAAAAAAAAAAAAAAAAAGATTTAAAGGAATGTAATTTTAACACAGAGTAAAGACTTACTTTATAATGTAAATACACATCATTAACTGGACTCTAAAATCCATAATTAGTTACTTGCTATTGTTCTTTTTTTTTTTGGTTGTTTGAGACAGGGTTTCACTTTGTAGTTCAGGCTGGCCCTGAACTCACTATATACTTCAGACTAACCTCAAACTCATGGAGATCCTCCTGCCTCTGCCTCCCACCATCTATTTTTCAAAAAAAATATTGCATTTTCAACAAGATGAGCTAGATTGGGCTTGAGCGAATTGTGCGGTGGAAGAGGAAGTGAGCTAGTCACCTGTGTCCAGGGCCACTCTGGCTGCCATTCCCTCCATGCTGAGGGGGCCTACAAAGCCTGTCTCTCTCACAGGATGGCTGAGCCACATTGCTCTTAGGGGCACTCATGTGGGCCAGCGAGCCACAGGGATCTCCAAATACAGAAGTGCCTGTGCCTCTGCACAACTCCAACGGTAACCTATCACCTATCAGACTGTGTTTCCCAGCAATACAACAAATCTAACAGCTGCACCACCATGAAACCATCAACAACTGAAATTTCCTTGGTCTCAATCAATATGACAGCTGTCACAATGAAATCGACTTCTAAAGCGACAACACCAGGAGTCTCCACCAGTACAACCCTCACCACCTCAAAGTCTACAACTAAAGCAACGAGTATGTCATAAAACATAACCCAGCTGTCAACAGCCATGATGACCACTACCCCCAATAGTTTGGTGACACTGCTAACAACTGTTCATTCTAAAGAAAACAGAGGATCAAAATTCGATACTGGTAGCTTTGTTGGTCGCACTGAATAGATACTGAGTGTATTATCTATTCTTTACAGTGGATACAAAATATATTATTCAAGAAAAGGCATTCGGTATAGAACCATTAATAAACATGACGCTATCATTTAAAGAAATCCAAGAACCAAGGAAAGAAGATTGATACAGCTGTATAATTTTGGTTTATTAATTTAATACAATATTCTTAAAAAAATAGTATAAATGGGTCACGTATTACATGAATATATGAAGATTCCTCATCATTACTACAGGTAAAAATGTCTTAAATTTTTAAATGAATATTTGGAGCTTACAAATAACTTATATAGTGATTTTGTTCACATATAGCAAATACACCATACTGAGACAACTATCTCATGTTTTTGTGGCACTGGTCACACAGGAGCAGTAACTGGAACATGTCACTGAAGGACAGGATGCCATCTGTATTTAGTTAGGAGGTCGTTACAGCTCTCAGGATTTTAAGTCTTTGTTGCTCACACAAAGGACTTCAGTACATTCCAGAAATGGATATACCCTAATTCCTGATGTCCTAAGTAGAAGTTATACAACTGAGTAAACCAGGTCTTAAGCATAATTTAAGAAAGATTCATTCTATATTTTGAAGTATGGTATTTGGTCTAGAAACAGGATACACACTCCCTAGAAAATAGAATCTTCAAAACAAAACCCTAAGCAATTCCTATGCTCAACTGTATCAAATACTCAATGGAGTATTGGAAAAGCTTGTATTTTTTTTTTGGATTTTTTTGAGACAGGGTCTTGCTTTGTAGTTCAAGGCTAGCCCTGAGCTCAGCCTCAAACTCACATCACAGCAATTCTGCCTCTGCCTCCCGAGTGCTGGGATGACAGGTGTGAGCCACCACGACCAGCACTGTGGTATGTGGTGCTGGTTGCAGTATTGTTATGTGGTTACCGGAGAACTGAACGAGGGACCTTGCGCTTGCAAGACAGGCGCCGGAACCACTGAGCTAACTCTCCGGCCCCGAAAAGCTTGTACTTTTATTGATAACTTCTTTGAAAAATACAACTTTCTTTCTTTATATAATTTAGGCAAATGACAGGATTCAATTGTATGACTGACAATTATAGGAAAAACCAGACATGAGAATATTTGCTTCTGAGAATATCTGTCACTACTGTAAATTTATTTTATTTTCTATTCACTTGTTAAATTTGATTTTATATTTAATGAACTTTTTAAAGAAATGTAGAGCTGCTTTCAATATCTAGAAATTTTTAATGGAATATAAAAAAAACACCTAATTTTAAAAAAAAGATTTCCAGGGCCAGGGATTTAGCTCAGTGGTTCTAGTCCCTGCCTTGCAAGCACAGGGTCCTGGGTTCAATCCTCAGTAACCACATCCTGGGTTTGGAGACTCACGCCCAACAGCAATCAGTACCTCACATCACAGTGCTGGGAGTGGTGGCTCGCACCTGTAATCCTAGCACTCAGGAGGCAGAGGCAGGAGGATTGCTGAATTTGAGGCTGAGTTCAGGACCACCCTGAACTACAAAGTGAGTGAGACCCTGTCTCAAAAAAAAATTTCCAAAACAATACTTACAACTCTACTGTCAGAATTATAGATTCTTGCTGTTTATTAATCTCCCAGGGATTATGGGAAGTTCCCTCTTCCCCAGCTATTCTACTTTCAGGGTGAAAATGCTGCATGCATTTCATACACTGTCAATTTAAGTGAACTAGGGAAATGACATTTTTGTACTTTAAGTAAATGCATTTTGAAGTAAATTCTTACTTCAGACAGATCACTTCCTGCTTTGTTATGCTGTGTATTCTAGACTACTTGTCTTATTCCATTGCTGAAGGAGAGCTACTGTTAGAAGCACTATGTTAATGAAGAGAAAAAAGCACAGTATTTTACAAATAGCAATAGTAGGTGGTATTTTTTGGAGTGGTTTTAGTTTTACAGTATAGAACTTAAACTCGGGGTCAAGTTTTAACAAAAGAGGCATTCAGTCATTAAATATCAAGATATTTTTATCTTACAGGGCCAAAGTACATTACACCAGTTTCCACAAATCTCAAATGAGCTAAGATTTCCTAAAGAACATGTACCAACATTTCTAACTTTGTGGTCAGTTTTTGATTTGCAGAGAATGCCAGATATCAGAGAATGCCAGATATCAAGAATTTTACCACAAAGGACCATTTCTATTTGGTGTGTTGTGGACAGCTGATGTGATATAGATGATATCTTTCTCTAAAATAAAGATATGATTGAATTTATACAGCATTGGTACTTCTTAGGCAAACATAATAACATTCACTGCAAGGAATCTGTACCTGTACATGATGCACCCTGCCTCTTTTTTCCCACTGCCCCTCTCCTGAAGTCCCTCTCTCCTCTCTATGTCCTAAAGCTTTGTTTCCATTAGGATAAGCCTTTAAAGCAGGAAGAAGTGGAGTACTGCAGTTTCACTGCAGTTCTATAGATGTTAACATAGGAAGTAAATCCTAGAGTCATAAGAAATACAACAAAGAGACTTACTGTCTCAGGAAGTTAAGAATGCAAAGAGCTAAACTTTCACTGCAAGAGTGAGCTGGAAGTAAATCTATCCTAAACCTGTCTTTGAGGGGAGTGCAATAAAAATCAGTCTGATGCAAGACAAGAAGAAAAACAATACTGAGAAATGGTCAAAACAAGCTGGCTCTTGGGCTGGGGATATAGCTCAGTGGTTCCGGAACCCGTCTCTCGCAAGCGCAAGGGCCCGGTTCGATCCCTGGTAACCATATAACAAGATGGGCGTGGAGACTCACCCCAGCAGCAATCAGTACCACATACCACAGTGCCAGGCATGGTGGCTCACGCCTGTAATTCCAGCACTCAGGAGCAGAGGCGGGAGGAGGATTGCTGTGATGTGAGTTGGAGGCTGAGCTCAGGGCCAGCCTGAACTACAAAGTGAGACCCTGTCCCAAAAAACAAACAAACAAACAAAAAAACAAGCTGGCTCTTGCAAGCATCTGCAACACTAATTCGTACAACCTGACTGTTTCTAAAGTCCTGAGTTTAGCTTAACGTGACCCTAAAGTGGTACATGCCAGTAATCCTAGCAGTTAGAAGGTTAAAGCAGGAGGATTGATGCAAATTTGCGGCCTGCCTGGGCTACACAGAGACTCTTTCTCAAATAACTAACTAACTAAATAAATAAATAAATAAGTGATCCTATGAGCTGAGGATGTGAGACGTAGCTCAGTGTAGAACATTGCCAAACAGATACAAGAGCATAAGTTTGATCTATTGCAAATTAATTATTTAATTAAAATAAAGTAAAATAAAATAAAAGTGATTCTAGACTGGCAGTACGACCAAGTATGTAGCAGAAAAAAAGCAAATCCATATTTGAGACATGAAAGAATTTCTCCCTAAAAATTTTTTTCCCAAGGAAAATAAACCCTTTTCATGAAAAGAATAGTTATACACAGGAAATAAGGTATCCTGAATGTTAACCACTCCCAATAAATGTATGATAGAAAAGGCCAGTGAAGTCTTTGGGTGTCAGAATTACCAGATCTAGATCATAAAATAACTCTGCACATTACAGGCCATCTGATAAGAGACAGGTTAGAAATGTCTAAAAAATAGGAAATTAGCGGGCGTGATAGCACAAGCCTATAATCCTAGTACTTAGGAGGCTGAAACAGGAGGATTGCCATGAGTTTGATGCCAGCATAGGCTACATAGTGAGTTCAAATTCATCCTGAAGTATATACTGAGAAAAAAAAGAAAGAAAGCATAAAAAATGAAAAATAAAACAATTATATTAGTTTTCTAGAGCTGTTATAACAAATTACCACACTTGGTGGCTCAAAACAACAGAAATGTATTCTCTCACAGTTCTGAAGGCCAGAAATCTAAAACTGAGGTATGACCAAGGTCAATCTGACCTTGAATCTCGGGGAGAAAATTTGCTCTCCATCTTTCTCCTAGCTCCTGGTGGTGATCCCGATCCTTGTCTGTCCCTGGTCTGGGCACTCAGTACTCCAATCTGTCACTGTCTTTACAAGGCTCCCACTCCCAGTGTCTGCTCCTTCTCAGTCTCTTATGAGAACACCCATCACTGGATTTAGGACACATCCTAATCCAGGATTATCTCATTTGGGATCCCTGTCTTAACTATTATTATGTGCACAAAGGCCTTTGGTTCCAAAGGAGGTCATATTCTGAGGTTCTCAGCATATATTATCTTTGGGAAGGGGTCACTATTCAACTTTCCACAATGAATGAAATTGAAAACAACAGATTTTACACAAAACTCTGCAAGCAAATGACTCTTTTTCTGCTGCTGGGAAAAAAACCTAGGGTCTTGTACATACTAGGTATTCATTTTATCACTGAGTTTATACTCCTGGCTCATCCTTATAAATGTTTATAGCAGGCTTATTCATAACTGCTAAAAACAGAAGCAATCACTATGTTTTTCAGTAGGTATATGGATAAAAATAGTTGTACACCATATAAAATGGGGTATTATTTAATAATAAAAAAGGAATAAGCAGTTAAGCAACAAAAACATATAGATGAGTACTGAATGCATATTAATAAGTGAAAGAAGTCAGTTTGAAAAAATCTATATATGCTGTAATTGCAATTATATGACATTCTGGAAAATTATGGAGGCAATAAAAATATTAATGGTTTTTCCAGCACCATTTGTTAAAGAGGCTATCTTTCCTTCATTGAGGATTTTTGGCTCCTTTGTCAAAGATGAAGTGACTTAAGGTTTATCTGGAGTTATTTCTGGATCTTCTAATCCACTCCACTGGTCCTCAGGTCTGTTACTTTGCCAGTACCATGCAGTTTTTATCACAGTGGTTTTATAGTATAGCTTCAGGTTTGGGATCGTAATACCCCACCCCCCACCGTGTCCTTGCTGTTTAGAACTGCTTTTGCTATTTTAGGTCTTTTGTGGTTCCAGATGAATGTTTGGATTTTTTTCTCTAGATCTAGTGAAATATCCTGTTGGGATTTCAATTTGGATTGTGCTGAATCTATATAGTGGTTGTGGGTGTATAGCCATTTTGACAATATTGGTTTTTCCTACCCAGGAGCAAGGTATGTCTGTTTTTTTGGTATCTTCTATCTCCTTTTTCAGAGTGCTATAGTTTTCAGAATAGAGGTCTCTCACCTCCTATTAGACTGATTCTTAGGTATTTCATTTTTTGGGGAGCCATTGTGAAAGGGTGACTTCCCAATTTCTATCTCTGTGGGTCTTCTGTTTGTGTATACAAAGTCTATTGATTTTTGAGCATTGACCTTGTATCCAGCATGCGACTAAATTTGGTGATTAAATTCAGCAGTTTTTTAGTTGAGTTTTTAGGATTCTCTATATAGAGTAAAACTGGGCTTTAACTTGCCAAAGCCTAAAGTTAGACCTATCTCTTACCGCTTACCAAGCTAAAATCAAAGTGGATTAGAGACCTTAATATTAAAAGTCACGTAGCTGGGGAGCTAGCTCAGTGGTTCCGGCACCTGTCTTGCAAGCGCAAGGGCCTGGGTTCAATCCCCCAGTTAACCACATAGCATATTGGGTGTGGAGACTCACGCCCAGCAGCAACTACTACCACATACCACAGTGCTGGGCGTGGTGGCTCATGCCTGTAATCCCTGCACTCGGGAGGCAGAGGCAGAAGGATTGCTGTGATGTGAGTTGGAGGCTGAGCTCAGGGCCAGCCTGAACTACAAAGCGAGACCCTGTCTCAAAAAACCTAAAAAAGGGCCGGGGAGTTAGCTCAGTGGTTCCGGCGCCTGTCTTGCAAGCACAAGGGCCCGGGTTCGATTCCCCGGTAACCACATAACAATACTGGGTGTGGAGACCCACACCCAGCAGTAACCAGTACCACATACCACAGTGCCGGGTGTGGTGGCTCACGCCTGTCATCCCAGCACTCGGGAGGCAGAGGCAGGAGGATTGTGATGTGAGTTTGAGGCTGAGCTCAGGGACAGCCTGAACCACAAAAAAGCGAGACCCTGTCTCTAAAAAAAAACCTAAAAAAAAAAAAAAAAACCTCACACTAAACCTACTGCAAAACACATCTGGTAAAACTCCTGAAGACACTGGTTTAGGGAAGGACTTCCTAAATAAAACCTCTATAGCACGAGAATTGGTAGAAGAAATCAACAAATAGGATTCCATTCCATTAAAAGCTTCTGCACAGCAAAAGAAACCACTAACAGAGCAAAAAGACAACCAACAATATGGGAAAGAATCTTTACCAGCTGTTTCTCAGACAAACGGCTACTATCTAGAATATATAAAAGAGCTTTAAAAAATCAGCCCACACAAATTTAAAGACCCAGCTCAAAAACAGGCATCTGAAATGAACAGATACTTTTCAAAGGAAGAAGTAAGAGTAGCTAAGAAGCATATGAAGAAATGCTCAACATCACTAGTCATTTGAGAGATGCAGATGACAACACTGAGATTTCATCTCACTCCACAAAAAATGGCTGCTATTTCAGAATTAGCCAGCAACAAATGTTGGCGAGGCTGCAGAGAAAAATGAACCCTTCTCCACTGTTGGTGGGAGTGTAGACTAGTATAACCCCTGTGGAGATCAGTGTGGAGATTCCTCAGAAAGTTAGGATTGGTGGTCCCATTTGACCCGGCCATTGCTCTGCTAAGTGTATACACAAAAGAATTAAAATATTCGTATCACAGCAACATATGTGCACACATATTTATAGCATCTCAGTTTGTGATTGCTAAATCTTGGAAACAACCCTAAGTTCCCTCAATAGGAGACTGGATAAAGAAGACGTGGTTCTTTTATAGAATGAGGTATTATTCTGCCATTAAAAATGATAAGACTTAGTCATTCATACTCAAATGGATGTACCTTCAAGACATCCTCATAAGTGAAAAAAATAGGTCACATATGTGCAAATATCATATTTTTTCTCTGGTATGGGAAAACGAAGATGTAAAGGACTTCTAGTATATATTGTTGATATTGTGAAATAGAAAATATTTAAAGGGAAAGAGGTTGTAGGGCTAAACAACGAGGGGAAAAAGAATGTGATAATAATAAAAAAAAGGAAACAAAGCATCTATATAGAGGGTGGGGATTGCAGGGTGGGTGGGGGAAGGGGAAAAAAAACGAGAATCAAGTCATGTCATATTCTGGTACAAACTCTCAATGTTGAATGTAATGATGATGTGCATTCAGAATGTACCAATAAAGATTTGAATTTTTAAAAATATATTAATGGTTTCCTGGGGTTCACAGGCAATTGGCAAAAATTAAGAATAGGTAAAAATAGGAAACCTTTTTTTAATTAGAAGAAGAACTTTATTAACTTTTGTTTCAAACTTTTTTCCCAGGCTTCTTCAGCTTAACTGGCTGCAAAGAATGAATAGTGTATAAGGAAAAACTAATGAGCCAGGTGTGCTGGCATATACCTGTAATCCCAGTACTCAGAAGGCTGAGCCAGGACGATCACTGGTGTTCAAGGCCATCCTGAGCTACAAGTCTAGAGCCTGTCTCAAAGAAACTCTAGATTGTATCAGATCTATAACGAAAAATTTTGTGGGGACGGGGATTTAGCTCAGTGGTTCTGGCACCTGCCTTGCAAGCGCAAGGGCCCAGGGTTCCATGCCCCAAAACCACATACAACAATGCCAGGTGTGGTAACTCATTCCTACCAGCAATCAGTAACACACACAACAATGCTGGGAGTGGTGGTTCACACCTGTAATCCCAGCACTCAGGTGGCAGAGGCAGAAGGATTGCTGTGAGTTTGAGGCTGAGTACAGGATCAGCTGGAACTACAAAGTGAGACCCTGTCTCAAAAAAGTTTTTTTTAAAAAACAGTGATAAATGGTTCCAAATTTTATCTTCTTCAAAAGTTACCTCCTACATTATACCATATAAAAACTGCCTCAAGGGCTACGGCTATAGTCCAGTGGTAGAATGCTTTCTTAGCAAATGCAAAGCTTTACTTCAATCCATAGCACTGGAGGGAAAAAAGAGGAAGGAATAGAAATAGAAATGGCCAATAAACACATGAGAAGATATCCAGTACCACTAGTTATCAGAAAAAAGGCAAGTTGAAGTACAACAAAATACCACCAGGCACAATGATGAACACTTGTAGTTACCACTTGTCAGAAGGGTGGGACATCAAGATGGCAAGTTTAAGACCAGCCTGGAAAACCTAGTCAGACCCTGTTTTAAAACATAAAAAGGAGTAGGAATGTATCTCAGTGATATGGTACCTCTGGCTCCAGATTTAATCTCCAGCACTGCAAAGAGAAAAAAGAAAAGTAAAGATATATTATTTTATATTCAGCATCCCTAGCACCCTCCCAATACACACACTTCAAGATGCTCAAATAGGCCAAATGGACGGAGCACAACTGTCATCCCAGCAAAGCACAAGAATCACTTGAACTCAGAAGTTCAAGATAAGAATAAGCCACACAGCAAGGATCTATCCTGAAAAAAAACATGACTCCCGAATTCTAGTCCTAGATATAAAACCAAGAGAAAGAAAAACACACGGTCACAGGAAAGCTCATACAAATGTCTCAAAACAAAAAAGTTTATCATAGCATTATTCATAATAGCCAAAAAGTAGGCTAAGGATTTAGCTCAGTGGTTCCAGCATATGCCTGGCAAGCCAAAGGTCCCAAATTTGACTCCTGGTACCACAGTAGGCACAGCACTCAGGAGGCAGAGGCAGAAGGATTGCTGTGAGTTCAAGGCTAGCCTGGGCTACCCAGCAAACTCAGGGCTAGCCTGAACTACAAAACAAGACTCTGTCTCAAAAAAACAAAAACAAAAACAAAACAATAGCCAAAAAGTAGCAGCAAATCAAATGTTATTAACAGATAAATGAATGAAGAAAACATGAAAATATAGTAGATCCATATAATATTACTTACCAATGAAAAGAAATGAAGTACTGATACATACCAAAGTACTGCTATACTCACCTGTGGATTAGTCTACTGATGTTCACAGCTAAACATGCTGTGAGGAAGCGCGTCACTGACTGTGGCTCTGGAAGGGGCAGTTCTTGCTGGTCTCTTGCCCTGTGCTCTGCTTCCCAGCCACCCTAGATTAAACAGGTCTGCTATACCAGACCTTTCTACCATGATGGTCCTTCCCTGGGGCCAGAAAGTCTTGGACTGAAAACCTTGGAAACTGTGAACCAAAATAAACCTCTTCCTCTTTGAATTCTGGGTATTGGGTATTTTGTCCTGGCAATAGGAAGCTGACCAAGACAAGACAGGCAGAGGGAACACTCTCTAACTCATTCTACGATGTCAGCATTATCCTAAGACAAAAAAGAGACAATGACATTACAGGAAAAAAACAACTCTCATGAACTCAGTGGCAAAAATCCTCAATAAAATGTTAACAAATCAAATTCAAGAATTATATACTAGGACCAAGTAGATTTTATCACAGGAATACAAGGCTGGCCAAAAAATCGCCGTGAAAATCAGTTTTTTAAAAACTTCACCACATCAGCAACCTGAAGAAAAATTACATGAATATATCAATAGATGCAGAAAAGGTGAACGAATCTAATCCCTGATAAAATTTCATTACTAGAATAGAGAAGAATTTACTCAATTATTATAAAGATTATCTATAAACTGGGTGTGGAGGGATGTGGATTTAGTTCAGTGGTTCTGCATCTGCCTGCAAGTGCAAGTTCCTGAGTTGATCCCTGGTAACTACATACAATTATGCTGGGCATGGTGTCTCACACTCATCAGCAAGTAGTAGCACACATCACAATACTGGGCACGGAAGCTCACTCCTATAATCATAACACTAGGGAGGCAGAGGCAGGATTGCTATGAGCTCAAGGCTTGCTTGGGCTACATAGTGAGCTCAGGGCCAGCCTAAACTACAAAAGCGAGACTCTATTTAAAAAAAAAAGAAAGAAAAACTTAAAAAAAAATACTGGGTGTGGAGATGCACACCTGTAATACTAGCACTGGAGAGGTTGAGGCAGGAGGATCTCTGTAAATTCAAGGATAGCCTGGATTATGGAAGAGGCCACACATGCATGATGGTAAAGATACATATGAAATCTCTGTAACTCCCTCTCAATGTTTTTTTTCTTTTTTGAGACATGGTCTCACATTGTAGTTCAGGCTAGCCTTGAACTCACTATGTAACCCAGGCTAGCCTCGAACTTCAGCAATCCTCCTGCCTCTGCCTCCTGATTGCGGGGATTATGGGCGTGAGGCCATACTCCAGACTGTGCACTTGCAAGGCAGACATGGAACCACTGAACTAAATCCTAGGCCCCTCTGCCTCTCAATTTTGCTGTAAACTTAAAACTACCCTAACAAAAACACCTATAATCCCAGCACTTGGGAGGCTGAGGCCTGCCTGGGCCACACAGTGAGTTCAAGGCCAGTCTGAACTCCATAGTGAGATCCTGTCTCTGAATGAATGAATGAAACACAAAACAACTAAGCAAGAGGTTTGTTCCTATTTATTTATATATTGTTGGGTACAGGGGACAAACTCATGACCTCATACTTTCGAGGAAGGTGCCAGAACCACTGAACTATATCCCCAGCCAACAAAACAACTAAAACTAGTGATGTAATGCAGTGTTACAGAGACTTGCCTAATGAGTGAGCCTTGAGTTTGATTCTTAGCATTGGAAAAAAAAGCGGGGAGGGACAGTCAACCTCAAAGCTTTTACACCAAATGTTCTATCTGCATGAAATTCCCATTCTATCATTCATTCAGGTTTTTGCTCTAAAAACTTCCCAGAGGCCTTCTCAAATCATGCTATCTACAATGGTACCTTTGGCCTCATGTGATGATGCATGCCTGTAACCCCAGCACTAGGGGTGGCAGAGACAGGAGGATTGCAAGTTCAACTCTAGCCTGGGCAACTTAGAAAGACTCTGTCTCAAAAATACAAAAAGGGCAGGGGATATAAGCCAGCATGAAGGACCTGATTCAATCCCCAGTTCTGCCAAAAAACAAAAAGCAAGGAAACTTGCCATGGTAAGCTCTCATTAAATATCAAATAAATAAAGAGAAACAAAGCTCATTATTTTATACATATAACAGACATGTTCTGGTCTTTATCTAACCAGTCTTTGGACAGCATTTGATATCATACTACTTGAAATTCTCTTTCCTTGGGCTTTGAGGCCCCAATTCTTACTTTTTTCTTTTCTTTTTCTTTTTGGATAGCAAGGACTGAACTCAGGACCTTGCACTTGCCAGGCAGGTGTAGCACCACTGAGCCACATCCAGGCTTTTGTTACTTTTTTTTGGACAGGGTCTTGCGATGTAGCTCAGACTGATCTTTTTTTGGGGGGGGGGGTACCAAAAATCAAACTTGGGACTTTGCACTTGCCAGGCAGGCGCAGTGTCACTGAGCTAAATTCTCGGTCCCCATCAGGCTGATCTTGAACTTACCATGGAGCCCAACCAACCTCAAACTCATGGCCATCCTCCTGCCTCAGCTTGCTGGGTGCTGGGATTACAGGTATATGCCACCACATCTGCCTGTTTTGAGTAGTCTTATCCATTTCCATTTTTTTCCCATGTTTAATAACCATTTTATGCTAAATACTTCAAAATCTATCCCTTTCCTCTCCATATTTCTATATATGTGCCTAAAGTACTTCTTCAGGTACCAAGGACACAAATCTTAAGATATGTCAAAAGTCAAACTTTTTTTAGCATTTCTTGTGTCCCTTCTTCACTGCCCACTTAGTTCTTCCTTCAGATTTCAGTGAAAAACTTCACCATTCACATACTTATTTAGACTAGACATCTTCAAACTAACTTCCACTCCTTACTTTAGGTCACATCTGATGACCAGTCACTAAATTCAACATCCAACAATAAATTACATATTAGGGATAAGTACCACTATGTGCTGAGTATTATTGTCCCAGGCACTGAGAATGAAGAAGCCTATTTGAGCAACTTAGTTTTTTATTTTGTTTTGTTTTTAAAGCAACTTAGTTGTAAAGATAGTAACCATTTCTTAAATAAATGTATAGGCAAATGGGTTTGAAGCTGGGTCAACAGCTTCACTGTATCAGACCATTAAACTGGAATCTGTAAATTGTTTTCATTAGGCTTTAAATTAGCTCTAGGCATCATAATTTCATTTGCAAGGTAGAAAGCAAGGAAGGAGAGTGAAGCTAAAGGACTTTCCTTTTCATAAAGGAGCTCTTATGCTTGCATTCATTTGTGCTCATGCGCTCGTGCTCGCGTGCTCTCTCTCTCACCACCCCCTTGTCTCCCTCGCTCTCTCTGGTGGTACTGAGGATTGAAACTAGGGTCTCTGCACCGAGCAATATGCCCAGCTATTTTTATCTTTCATTTTGAGACAGGGTCTCACTAAGTTGCTGCCAGGGGATCTCCAACTTGTCATTCTCCTAAATCAGTTTCCCAGAATACAGGGATTATAGGTGTGTGTCATCACATCTATCTACCGTCATTTATCCCCTGAGAATGACCACATGAACATTCTATTTGTTGTTGTGAGTTTTTAAGCCTAGGTCTTGCCATGTGGTCTAGGGAGGCCTCAAATTTGTGCCAATCTTCATGTTTTAGGCTTCCGGGTGCTAGGATCATTGGGGTGCACCACCATGCCCAGTAACACTCTTTAAAAATGCAATTCTCCGCTCAACATGGTGGTACACCACTGTAGTTTCAACTACTTGGGAGACTGAGACAGGAAGATCACTTGGACTCAAGTTCAAGACCAGCCTGAGCAATAATAGTGAGACTCTCATGTCAACAACAATAACAACAAAAAGAGGAGTGTTTAATGGAAAAAGGTGATTTATAGTTGGTTTTTGGTTTTTGTATTGGGGGGGCGTGTTTTTTTAGTTTTTTGAGACAGAGTCTCGCTTTGTAGTTCAGGCTGACCCCCAAACTCACTATATAGTGTAGGCCAGCCTCAAACTCATAGCAATACTCCTGCCTTTGCCTCCCGAATGCTGGGATTACAGGTATGAGCCACCACACCCAGCATTGCGGTATGTGATTATGAGTGCTGTGCTTAGAGATGTGAGTCACTATGCCTGGCATTGTTGTATGTGATTACCAGAGATTGAACTCAGGACCTTGTGCTTGCTAGGCAGGCACCAGAACCACTGAACTAAATCTCCGGCCCTGTATTTTTCTGGTAAAAGAACTGAACTCAGGACAGGCACTGTGTCACTGAGCTACATCTCTATCCCTTTTAGTTGGTTTTTGGAAAGTTGACTGCTATGGTTTGGATCATAAACGTTCCCTAAAGGCTCAGGCCTTGTTGCAAGTTACGAACCATCACCAAGAGCTGGTAGAACTTTTATGGGATGAAACTTAGCCAAGGAAAGTTCAGGCAAGTGAGGGTTCATCCTTAAAGGGATTATTGGTATCCTAGCCCCAAGAAAGAGCTTCTTCTCTTTCACTGCTATAAAATGAGCATCTGCTTCTGCCACGCCTTACCATAGGCCCAGAAGCAACAGGACCAACACCCATCTGCCAAAACCTCCAAAATTTGACTCAAAATAAAACTTCCCTCTTTTATTTTCTCAACTATTTTGTTACAGTAGTCAGCAGAAAGCTGACTAATTGATTTCTATAAAAACCAAACATGGTGCTTACATAAGGGGTAAAACTTCAAACAAGTAAATAAATGTACAAATAAGATATTTTTAGATTCCACAATAGCTATGAAATAACTGAATGAATGACTCATAAAAAGTGAGAGGCGTATTTGAAGCTAAAACTGGCAACCAGGCATGATGGTTCACTCCTTGGAATCTTAGCACTCCTGGGGACTGTGGCGAGAAGATCTCAAATTAGAGCTCTGCTTGGGGCCACTTAGCAAGACCTAGTAAAAATTAGCCAAATTGGCTAGGCATGGTGGTGGTGCCTATACTCCCAGCACTTGGGAAGCTGAGGCAGGAGGATTACTTCACAGTGAGTTCAGAGCCAGCCTGAAGTGCATAGCAAGATCCCCTTTGTTTTTTGAGATAGAGTGTTTCTTTGTAGATTAGGCTGTCCCTGAACTCAGTATGTAACCCAAGCTGGCCTCCAACTTGCATCAATCCTCTTGCCTCAGCTTCCTGAGTTTTGGAATTACAGACATGCACCACCATGTTTAGCTTCCCAGGTTAGTGCTAAACTCACAACAATCCTCCTGCTTCAGCCTCTGAAGTGTTGGGATCTACAATCCCAGCTTATAGCATCTACTACCCTGTATGGCTTGCAAAATTCTGTCTCCAAAAAAATTTCCTTTTTTGGGGGGGAGGTCGAATTTCTTTCCCCTATACCATTTATCTGTGGAAAAAGAAGAACACAAAATGGCATGTATAAATTTATAACATTAGGATGAATGAGAATAAAGACTAAGGCCAAGGATTTAGCTCAATAGTTCTGGTATCTGCCTCAAAAGTGCAAGTCCCAAGTTCGATCCCCAGGACCAAAAAAACCAAAACAAAGAATAAAGGTAAACTAGACTGGACATGGTGATGTAAACCTTGACTCCTAGCACTATGGAAGGCTAAAGCAGAGCGTTAAGTTTCCAGCCCAGCCCAGATAACTTGGTGACCTCGTAAGACTCTGCCTAGAAATACAAAAGTATTAGAGATGTAGCTCAGTAGGAAGGCTTTGAGTTCAAGCCCCATTACCAAAAACAAAAATTAAAAATTAACATTAAAAGAGTAAAATGTCATGATTATAATCCTTCACTTAAAAAAATAAAGGCTAAGTTATACATAAATAGTTGATTATTTGTGTGCTTTGTTGTGATTTTTTGTTTGGTTTGGGTTTTGTGATACTGAAGATTGAACCTGGGATCTTTGCACTGAGTTACATCCCTAGTATTTATTTATTAAAGTTCTGAGGACTGATCTCAGGACCTTCATACTGAGTTACAGCTTCACCAAGGCACTAGGTTGCCTAGCCTAGGCTCCTATTTGTGATTCTATTATTGCCTTAGCCTCCCAGAGTACTGAGAATTATTTCCCATTGATGTCTTTCTTTGTACAGCTAGTCAAATGCACAAAATATTTTGTGAAATTTCACATCCAAACTCCAAACAGAACTATCAAAAACCATTACTAATAGCACCGAACAGGTGCAGACAGAACAACAGCAAATGGCTACTGAATGTTAGGTAGCAAGGATAGGAGTGGCTCAAATTGCAACACAGGGTTTCTTACTACACCAAAGGCTCAAAGCAAATACAGGTCCTGAAAAAATAAAAATCTAACCGAAGAAAGGGAAATGAAATCAGTGAAAATGTAACATCACTGGAAATGTATTTGTGTTACAGATGTAGATAACTAGCTAAGTTTATTTATATGTATTATAAATGAACAGAACCATGTATGTTTTAGCAGGGGTTAAAAAATACCTGCCTGTCTTTTCAAATATCAAAGAATTAGGATAATTAATCAGAGCTCAATATCTTTGTAACATGAAGACAGCAAACTATATATTTAAAGATCTCTTTTAGTTCTAACACTCTGTGAAACTGGAGATATCAAGGACCTAAAAACAAAAAACGTGAAGAAATACACACATAACCTTAAATACTTCCTCTCTCACCACACGAAAATATCATGATAATAACCAGCAAAGCTGATGGTTTTAGGAGGATATCTAAGGACACATACATGCCCACAAGACCAAATCCCTGCAGTGAAAGCTCTTGATATTCTGCAGTGCCAGCCTGCTTTCAAATGGCTTTTTCTCTACAGCAGATAGTAAAGGAAATTCAGCAGGATGGTTCTCTTAATATTCATTCTTCTGTTTAGGAGGAGCTGTTTTTAGTCTCCTTTCAAGAATACTTATGTGGAAAAAGAGTAAGTGAGAACAATATTCAAATGCGTTCCTGAACCTCTAACTCAATTTGCAAAATACAAGCAATTTAGATTTTGAGTCAAAAACCGCTGAAAGGACTAGAAAAAGTATTCACTTACCAGATATAAATAAGAACTTTCTCCCATGCATGCCAGATGGCTGGAGATGATATGTATCCATCTACTAATCTCCTTACAAAATGTATACATATATTAACAGTATAAATTTGTCTGAAAGAGGTGAAACCTTTTTCAAATATAAATAAAGCAGTAACTAAACATCAACTATGATTTTTACTGTTATGTATCTCTTTTCTTACACCATTACCGGGAATATATTTTGAATAGTTGAGCAACAGAAACGGGTTTCTGCCATACAGGTGTTTTTTGTTGTGGTGGTGGTGGTGGTTTTTTAGAGACAGGGTCTTACTAAGCAGTTCAGAATGGGCTTGAGCTCGCAGGGAATTCGCCTCCGCAGAATGGTTTTAAAGCTATACTGCAATCTTAACCACCTTACAAATTTTGAGCCAAGGTTTAGCAATGTGTTTGACATTCCTGGTATAGATGGGGGGTTGATTTATTCACTATAACCGGGAGCTCCTAAGCACTAACGTATAACCAACTGATCTCTCAACAAAATGCCAACCAGTCTTATTTAGAAAACTAACTCGCACACACAACCTATTTCCTAATATTTTCAGTGTGAAACAATTTCTTCTCCCTTCAAATTTCGCTTCACTTTTTCAATTCAACAACCATAGGATGTTTTTCAATGAATCCCTCTTTGAAAAGGCCCTACTGGGCTGCTCCACCAAGTCGGTGGCCTGGGTCTAACCGAAGGGCCTGCTCTGGCCCAGCCCCAGCCATCCACGCCTAGTGCTGCTCCTCCAACGCATGAAGCGCCACCAGCTTTCCAGCGAGAGCCTTTAGTTTTGAGATAAATCCTACTCGAGGTTTTTTTTTTCCCCCCTTACTGGGTTTTCTAAAGCTAATTATCCTCCAAATTATCATGTAGATACAAAACATCTTTTTAGAGGAAGTGAGAAAAGAAAAAGGGAAAACTCACTGAGCCAACTGTGGCAAACAGGAAACAGTCAGCAGAGCTACTGAGACCAGGAGTTTCTGCATTTTAGGGCGCTCATCTTTAAAACTGCACGGACATCTTCGGCCTTACGGTTCGCTTGCTCTAAAGCAAGAATCCTTCCTTCCCCACCCCTGCGTCGGTTTCTCCAGGGCCCCACCCTGTACCGCCCGCACCCAAGCCAGGCCCGGCAGCTGCGCCGCAGTCCGCAGCACTGGCGCGCGGCCCGCTCCCGCCCTCGGGCCGCCGCGCAGGGAGGGGGCGCGGGCGCCGAGCCCGCCTCTGCGGCGGCCAGGCCGGGCGCCCAGTGGACGCGCAGGGCCGGGGCGGGGCCCGCCCGCCCATCCCCGGCCTCTACTTAAGAGGCTCCGGCGCCGCCCCCGCCCCAGTGCGTTACTTACCTCGACTCTTAGCTTGTCGAGGACGGTAACCGGGACCCGGTGTCAGCTCCTGTCGCCTTCGCCCCCCGCCCCGACCCGTAGCCATCATGGTGAGTGGGCCGTGCGCTGCACCAAGCGGAGCTCGGGAAAAGGGAGAGGGGAAACGGGCTAGATGGGCGTGGAGAGGGCCTCTTGTTAGAGCGAGTTGGGACCAACGCCTTCTAGAAGGCGAGGCAAGGGCGGGAATGGATGAGACTGAGGTATTTGCCGAACGGCAGGGCCTGTTACAGGGAGCTGATGGATTCCTCGCGGAAGGATGGCTGGGCACTGTGCCCGGAGACCTTCAAGTCTTCTCCCGCGTGTGCCCTTCCCCCACGTGCCCCCTTCCTCCATCCGTCCCCCGCCTCGGGCAGGCGCGCGCCCGCAGACTCCGCCTTCACTTCCTCCTTGGCGCGAAAAGCGGGGGTGGGAATGAGCGGGAGACAAAGCGCACGCGCGACCGTTACCTTCCCGCCTGATGGCGGCGGGAAAGCGCTTCTGCAGTCTGCGCATGCGCTCTCTGGCGTTGCGTCTCGCCGGCTGCAGGGCGTGTCTATTACTACCTTGAGGCTTTTTTAAATGTTAATTAAAAACATTAAGAAGAATGTGGGGAAATGGCCCATAACAGTATAGCACTAACAACACGGCAGCATATTTTTTAAAACCCCGACAGCCCACGACGGCCATCTTCCTTACTACAATAACAATTCGTACAGACTAAAGAATGGCCTTTAGAGGGATTGGGAATGTGATCTTGCACCAGATCTCGGTTGCTGTTAATTAGCTGTAAACATTTATATGGGTGTGGAGAAGCAGGCTGCGGGAAGGCCAGGGTGATGACTGCAGATGAGATCTCGAGGGTCAGATCTCAATAGCTCTGCAGCTGCGCGGCCATCCTGGAGCTCACACTTGTGAGCTAGCTCCTTCCCGAGGCCGCAGACCCCGCCCTCGGCCCCATAGACTTTTTCTTGGCATTGCACATGCCACGTGCTACCTGTGCAAAGAGCTGCCCAGAAATCTGACTCCCTAGGGTAAAGGAGAATTGTGGGGCCTGGCCACTGGGTGAACAGATGGCGTCTTCCCTGTTTTGATCCTCCAAAGGAAGCCATGGGCCGGGGATTT
>PVIR01022905.1:7009-27713 GCA_004026965.1 Petromus typicus | reverse complement strand
TAAGGTGAAAGGGGACAATGTTGAGATTGTAACAAAAAAGTAAGGAAACAAATTTTATGTATATGGGGGGGTGGTAGGGTGGGTAGGGCTATGGGAAAAAATGAGAATTAAGTTGTGTCTTATACTGGTACAAATCCCCATTATGGAGTGCAATCATGATGTGTATATTTAATGTACCAATAAAGATTTTTTTAAAAAAGCCTCAATGTCATCACTAAAGTCCTTTTTAATCACAGTCAAAATATATTCTGTAAGTAGCAGATTTGTTCAAGATCAGCTGAAATGAACCTTAACAATTAACTCTCAATTTTAAAATCTTGTTTACAGCATAATCTCCAAGTACACTGTCTAAAAAAAGAGAACAGTAGTTTAGGGAAACATTAACACATGGAAATATTTCATTGACCCTCCACCCAAATCATGGTCCTAACTGTGGCATATCCTATCTCATTGTGACCTTTTACAAAAGTTAACACATGAACACACTGTGCTTTACCAAAGCCACCTGTCAACTGTTAGATATGAAAATGCTCAAATTTCTGTCTGTGGGGATAAGGGTTAGCAGTATCTTTTTTATGTGCTCCCGTGTATGTCCCTAGTATAATCAAGGTCATTATGGTCCCGTCTCTCAGCCCAGTCCTATCTTTCGGTCACCAAGTTGGCTGAGAACCTCTCATCTTCCTTGGGTAGCATCTTTCAGAGGCTCTGGCTTGGCATGAGAATGATGGATCCAGGTCACAACTTTACCATTTTGAGCACCAAAGAAGTTGTCATTGCCACGGGATGAGGGGTAAGGTCCTTTACAGCAATGCTTGAGAGTTTTGGAAGGGTATCTGTGGACAAGGACAAAGTCATGTAGCCCTAGTATGAATGTGGTTGTAGATCTCAAGCTGAATGTCCTGTAGGGTTTATAGGGATTGGACCAAGAACAGTTAGTGAACTTACTGATCTGTTTTAGATTTTATTTTAGGGAGAAATGGTGTTGGTCTCCCATATATAATTTCAAGGTAGTGTACTTGATTTGTAACAAGGCAAGAGGGAATAAACCAAATCACCTATTGCCAGTTTTTAAACTTAGTTTGTTTTTTTAAGGTTCTACTTATTCTCCTTATTTGCCCTGAGCTTTGTAAGCGATAGGCACAATATAATTTCTATTCAATGTTAAATGCTTTTGCCAACAATTTGCATATTTGAACCGTGAAAGCCAGGCTACTGACAAAACTGAGGTATCATGGGAGGCCAAATCTAGGGATGAGCTCTTGAAGTAACACTTATAATAGCAGTGTCGTGTTGGGTACAGTCAGCTTTTACCCATTCTGAAAAAGTGTCCACAAAAACAAGCAAGTACTTATACCACTTTTAACTTCATTTTACCTCAGTGAAGTCCAGTTCTCAGTGTCTTTCTGGCTAGTTACCTCTGAATCAAGTTTTTCCTGGTACCTGGAACAAATGTCTATAGGTCCCACTGGTTCTGGTGTCATTCTTCTGATGGCTTGATCCTCAGACAAGATTATTTTGAAGAGCAGGGCTAGAACACACCCTAGCAGCCCAGGGGGTCAGCCACAGGGTCTGGACTCATTTCTTAGTGAGGCAATTGTAACACACATATCTGATGTGCAGCTCCAAGGAACAACAGAATCAGCATTATCAATAGGCTTCAATGAACTGTACACCAATGTTTTATCCAAATCAATAACTACACAATTTTAGTCAAGCATTGCCACCTCTGGAAGGAGGTATTTAGCTGGTTATGGGAAAAACTTGTCTCTAGCTTTCATATACCTGATTTCGGTTGCTGGAGCAACGGTTGGTGATGGATGAGGTAACGATGACAGCACAGCCACTTGCAGTCACACTCGAAGCCCCAGCAGCTTGGCAGACTCGGAGGCACAGCAGCCTGGGCAGCTATATGTTGCCACTCTCTGCGTTTCCAGTTCACTGAAGCGGGCGCAGCGAAGGGGCTGCAGTGCTCTGCGCAGCTAGTACACTTCCCTATGGCGGACCCAGGGCGTGCATCAGCACGCCTCCTGGCACCCAGTGGGCCTGACATGTCCTCTCCTTAGTGGTGCCCAGCTTGACACTGCTGTGTACACACTGTGCAACAGGTGCGTGAGTGGGCTCAGTCCGGCTGGAGGGCAGCGTGGGCTGTGCGTCCAGCATCTCAGGGTGCTTTCTGTTACCTTTTTGAGCTCTGTCTTATGTTTTTCCAAGGCAGCAACAGTTACCTATTTTACAAGTTTTCCTAGCAATAGCTTTTTTAGAGTAACTGTATTATTGAACACCTTTTGGGCTAAACCCAAGAGCTCAGACCTGTCCTTTTCCTGATGCTAAAACTTTTTTAATATCTGGGGCTGATTGGAAAACAAAAAGCCAAATTCATAGCAGTCATGTTCTTGGAGCTTCCAGGTCAGTATGACCTGTTAGGCTTCTGAAATCTCTCCAAGAACATTGTGGGAAGCTCCGCTTTTTCCTGTTTAGTTGTACTCACCTTTAACTCACCTATCAGAGTCTTTCCCCAAAAGTTCCTGGCAGTATGTGTTTAGTTCCCTCTTAGCATGGTCGATATTTGGGGCCCAGCTGGGTTGGGTTGTGGGCAGGAGGGTGTTTAAACAGTGACCGCCCTCAGCTCAGGGCTATAAAAGGCACAGAGCCCGGGATGGGCAGCAGGGCAGCAGGAGGCAGGTGCTCTCTCTCTGAGGCAGGTGCTGCTCTGCAGCATGCAGGAGCAGAAGACTTTCTCCCAGGACTCAGAGCTGCCTCTGTGGCCTTCTGGAGAATACAACCTCTTTGTTACAGTAAAACAAACTTAAGGAGAGAGATTAGAGAATGACACGAATTCTCCCCCTGGCTGAGCTTCCCTGGGGGAGATGGAAGGCTTAGAAGACCTGTGGGGAGATAAATTATTATGGGTGGGCCGGGGATTTAGCTCAGTGGTTCCGGTGCCTGTTTTACAAGCGCAAGGACCCAGGTTCGATCCTTGGTAACCACATATAACACTGGGCATGGAGACTCACACCCAGCAGCAACCAGTACCACATACCACAGTGCCAGGTGTGGTGGCTCACGCCTATAATCCCAGTGCTCGGGAGGCAGAGGCAGGAGGACTGCTGTGATGTGAGTTGGAGGCTGAGCTCAGGGCCAGCCTGAACTACAAAAGCAAGATTCTGTCTCAAAGAAAACCTTAAAAAAAAAAAAAAAAAAAAAGAAAGAAGTTATTACGGGCTCTAGCTTACCAAGAGTAGCTCATTAGGCTCTCACATTCCAAGCTGGCTCCACACCAGCTGCCAGGCTTTTTACTCAGAGACAAAGATAACACTGAACACAGGACAAGCAAGATGAACACAGCACCAGACAAATGTTACCTGAGTGACCACAAAAGGGACTCGAACCCCCAGTGTCTTTCTAACCAGTGGAGACTCATGCCGTTGCAGTGAGCCCCCTAGACAGAGGAGTATTATGTCACATCTGACCTCCTCCTGTCCACCCTGCTGCGACCTAAAGAAAAGAACAGTCTTTTTTAGAGGCTTTTCCCTGATAAAGCTCCTGGTGGCAGAACCAAGACTTTTATGCTTCCATCTGTGGTCACCAGACCTGGGGCCCGGGAACACCTTGAGTGGCCTCCCTCCAGTCCAGTGTACCACAGACAGCCTTAGCAGCAGCAAGGTTCCGGTGCTGCTGGTCAGAGCGATCTTGCTAGGGCCTCCATTGTTGGGACCAAGTCCCACCAGGACAGTCTCTCAGGACACGACATGATCTGAAAGTCCAACCAAGAGCTTTTATCACTCAGCTGAAGGCCATCCTTCCATGTGGAAAAAGGTGGCGAATTACACTAAGACACAGTATTTGAAGGCAAATTCTATTACACCCCCACCTGTTACCAAGAGGTTTCTACGCAGAAGTGATTACTGTTAAAGTGCAGAAGAGAGTCATTACAGAAGCCAATAGCAATGATTAGATCACTGGTTGCTATACAATAATATGTCCTAAAACCATAAAATCCACAGTTGCGCGCATCAGTTGGATTCCCAAGGAGACAAGTTCCAGGTTCATAGGAAGGTTATAGAATACAAAGTGGAGGTTTTTAACAAAAAAACTTGTTTTTATGTCAAGTTGGGTCTCATAGACACATTATAGCCTTAAACAAAAAATTAATGAATATCTAGCTGTGGGTGGTGGAGCACACCTGAAATCCCAGGAGCTCAGGAGGCTGAAGCAGGAGGATCACAAATCCAAGTCTAGCCTGGACTACACACCATGAGGAGTGGCATTTCTGCCATTTCTACACACCCAGCCTGCAGCATTTGGTTGTGGAAGACCTTGCAGCTACTATAGTTGCTTCCCAGAGCTGAGCACAGTCTGGGTCCCCGTTAGCCTTGGGCCTCTCTCTCTGCTTCACCGGCCTCCATCTGACTACAGACTGAAACCTCCACACAGTGTGAAAAAGAATAAACCTTTCCTTTTTTAACTTGGAGGTGTTGAGTATTTTTGTCCCACAACTGAGAAAGTAAATAAGGGAAATCCAGTTTTTCTGGATCAGTGATGGGCAGCAGGTGGATACCATCAACACCCACCCAAAAATCCCTTGGAACTCAGAGGTGATGTGCTTCTACTTCCTCTAAGCTAGTCAATGCCTTGAAGCCAGGGGTATGGGATCAAGACGATCTTCCAAGCCGGGGGGAGATGTACATACCAGTAATCCCAGCACTCTGGGAAGCTGAGGCAGGAAGATCACAAATTCAAACCTAGGATGGACAACTTAATGATTTAGAGTGATCACGTCTCAAAATAAAAAGGAAAAAGGCTACAGGTGTATTTCATTGTGATGATCCTCCATTCAGTACTAGAAAAGGACAAAAAAACCCATCTAGTCACTTTGCTTATTAATAGTTGTAGTTATAACCTGCTGAGGGACTAAAAGGGAAATAATCTCTGACAAATTAGTGAGAAGTTTTTAAGACTGTCACTAAATTATACTTTAATTTCATTTCAGCATCAGAGGAAGCTGGAAGATTAAATATGTTTGATACTTTCATTGGAAAGAGATAGAGACAGGGAACCACTACATCAAAATTAGCGAGAATTCTGCAACTTCAGTCCACTACTATGAACATTCTTCTAACTTCATTCTACATGCTACTGGAAAATTGTCTCAGAAGAAAGCTGTGATTGATAATCTTGATGTGTCAACGTGTTGTATTTTATATCCACATGTCCCTAAGAGCTTTAAGCGATCATAGGGCGGGGTTTTGAAACACAACTGGACGGTGGTGGCTTATGGCTGACCTGTGTTAGGAGGTGGGCGCAGGTTCCTGGGGGCAGCCTGGATTCACCTCCCTGCCCAGCTCCTTCTTTGACTCCCTCTGCTCTGTCTGCATGAAGTGAGCAGCTATTCCTCACCGTGCCGCTCTGCTGTGCCATCTGTCTTGGAGCCAGCTGGCTACAAAATGAAACATGAATCAAAGTGAGCCATAAACAGGAGCCAAACATGAACCTGAAACATGACCTAAAAGCTCCTTTTCATTGCAAGTGTTAAATATTTTTTCCCAACAATGGGGAAAGTGACTGAGACAGATTTTGGTACAGAGCTGGAGTTATTACCATGATTTGCCCAGCCTTGTGCTTTAAAAGCCTTTGGAACTGGCTCGTAGGAGGAGTTTGGATTGATTTGGAGATGGTGGTTGGAGAAGCAGCCTTAGGATGTTGTTTGTTGAACTTGATGGAAGATTGTGGTCAGAGCTCAGAAGATAAGAATGTTGATAAAAGACAGACAGTGAGGCCAGGCTCCAGAGGTTTCTGTTGGGAACAAGGACTCCACTGGCAGCTGGACTCTAGGCCGTGTGTGTTATGTTCTGGTAAAAATTTGTCTACGTTTTGTTCATGTCCTAAGACTGCAAGAGGCTGAAGTCAAGGACAGCAGACTAATTAATCTAGCACAGGAAGTTTTGGGCAACACAGTGTTGAGGCACAGACTCTGTTAAAGGCTTTTAATCAGGTCTACACTGAGAAATAGAAGAAAAGCGCCCACTTTTACAATCCTTGGGCCAGAGATTTAGATCAGTGGTTCTGGCCCCTGCTTCCCAGTACCAAAAGAAATAAACAAAAACAAAAACAAAGGGAAAAAGTTCTCACTTTTTTTTTTTTTTTTGAGACAAGGTCTCACTTTGTAGTTCAGGCTGGTCCCAAACTCACTATGTAGCCCAAGCCAGCCTCGTACTGTGGTACTGAGGATTGAACTTGGGACCTTGCATTTGCCAGGCACACACCAGAACCACACAGCTAAAACCCCGGCCCTCAGAGTTTGCACTTTTGCAAGAAAGGAGGGGCCTGCAGAACTGAAGTATAAGAATCCATGGTTGGGCCAGGGATTTAGCTCAGTGGTTCCAATACCTGCCTTGCAAGCACAAGGGCCCAAGTTCATCCCTGGAAACCACATACAACAGTGCTGGGTGAGCGCATGGTGGCTCACACCTGTAATCCCAGCACTCAGGAAGAGGCAGGAGGATTGCTGAGTTTGTGGCTGAGTTACAAAAGCAAGGCCCTGTCTCAAAAAACTAAACAAATAAAAAAATAAATATATAAAATACTTCATTTAAAAAAAAGAATTCATGGTTGCTGAAAAGATTAACATTAAAAGAAACCAAGTATCTTGAGTCAGGACAACAGGAAGGATGCACCGAGGCCATCCAGGGAAACAAGAATCTGTCCTTCACATGCCAAAATGAAAGACTGCTTTGAGAAGGGAGGCGTAGGCCACATTCCATCAAAAGGGCCAGGTAGGTAATGGGTTTGCCAGGATTAGGGTTGCAGTTCTCATTCATCCACTCAGAGCCTCTTAGCCATGATATAATACGGCCTGGCTACTGCTCAAACTACTGGCAGGTCTTGGTGTCATTGAGTGGAGCTGGCTGCACAGACTTGCAGAATGTAGGAGTTGTAAACAAGAGGCTCACACAAATTTTAGAAGGCCTGAAAGCCAAGACTATTTGCCCATGAGTGGAGAGTGAGCAAAGCTGTAAGAGTGAAGCTGAAGGTTCAGGAGAGACTACAAGAAGCTAGAGAAGCCAGAAATATGGAATATCTGAGAAAAGCCAAATGCAGTAAGAGAGGCCATTAAGGATTGCAACGAGCAACAACATAGAGTTCCAAGGCTTTTGGAATGTATATCTTGCCATGGATGCTCCACAAAGAGCTACAGGTGTAATGTTTGCTCTGCTGAGTTTCAGTCTGGTTTTGATCCAATTTCTTTCTCTCTCCCTCTTTCTCCATTTTGGAATGTGAATATGTAACCAGTGTCATTGTACATCCGCAGTAGTTATTTTTTATTCTTTTTAAAATTTTTATTAATACATGTTTATAGGGGACCGGGGAGTTAGCTCAGTGGTTCCGGCGCCTGTCTTGCAAGCGCAAGGGCCCGGGTTCGATTCCCTGGTAACCACATACCATACTGGGCGTGGAGACTCACGCCCAGCAGCAACCAGTACCACGTACCACAGTGCCGGGCGTGGTGGCTCACGCCTGTAATCCCAGCACTCGGGAGGCAGAGGCAGGAGGATTGCTGTGATGTGAGTTTGAGGCTGAGCTCAGGGCCAGCCTGAACCACAAAGTGAAACCCTGTCTCAAAAAAACTACAATGAGGTACTATTTCACGTGACTGAAAGAAAATAGAGGGCCAGGGATTTAGCTCGCTGGTTCCAGCATCTGCCTGGAAGGTCCCACATTCCATCACCAGTACCACATACAACAGTGTCGGGCATGGTGGCTCACGCCTGTAATCCCAGCACCAGAGAGGCAGAAGCAGAAAGATTGCTGAGAGTTCAAAGCTAGCCTGGGCTATATAGTGAGCTCAGATCCAGCTATACAAAGTGAGACTAAGTCTCAAAAACAGAAAAAGAAAAGAAAATAGAAAATGTTGGTAAGGATGTGGATAAATTAGAGCCCGCACATGATGCTAGTGGAAACCTAAACTGATACACTCACTGTAGAATATATTGTCTTTCAAAAAGTTAAATACACAACTATTCCCTGACCCTGCCATTCCATTCATAAGTATGCACCGAACTATTCACACAAATATGTGAACATCCATGCTCACAGCAGCACTGTTCACAACAGCCAATGGGGAAACCACTGAAAATCCACCAGCAGGTTAACAGTTAATGACATTTAGCGATACAATCAAATTGTATTGGGCAGTAAAAATAATTAGAAATGGATGCTTCTTAGAACCATTGTGCTAAGTCAAAGAAGCTGGTAACAAATGACTATATATTTCTCACAAATTCTATTTATATGAAATGTGTGGATTCAGCAAATCCGTAGAGTAAGGCAGCTTAGTGCTTGCACAGGAATGGGGAAAGAGCAGCATTGGAGGACACTGGGTAAGGAAATTTGTTAGCATTCTGTTACTGTGACAAAATACCTATGATAAGGAAAGGCTTATTTTGACTCACAGTTTCAGAGGTTTTAGTCCATGGCACTGGGCCCTGTACCATGGTAGAGGGGGCTGCTCACTTCCTGTTGACCGAGGTGCTAAGAGAAAAAGAAGAGAGCAGCATCCCCTTATCCCCTTCAAGGCTCCCCAGTGACCCATCTTCCGAGACCCTAACTCTTAACATTTCCACCACTTCCCAGTAGCATCACAGGAACTGTGGGCGAAGTCTGCAATACATGGGCATTTCAGACCCAGAGTACAGTGCAGAAGGAGGGAAGCAATAAAATGTTGTCAGCTTAGCCAAGCATGGTGTTTCATGCCTTGAAGCCCATCATGCTGGGAAACTGAGGTAGAAGACTGACAGTTCAAAGCCCAGCCTGAGTAACTTAGTGGCTTAGTGAAATCCCATTTTAAAATACAAAGGGCCTGGGGGCCGGGATTTAGCTCAGTGGTTCCGGCGCCTCTCTTACAGGCGCAAGGACCCGGGTTCGATCCCCAGTAACCACATACCATACTGGGTGTGGAGCCTCACCCCAGCAGCAACCAGTACCACATACCACAGTGCCGGGCGTGGTGGCTCACGCCTGTAATCCCAGCACTTGGGAGGCAGAGGCAGGAGGATTGCTGTGATGTGAGTTTGAGGCTGAGCTCAGGGCCAGCCTGAACCACAAAGCGAGACCCTGTCTCAAAAAATCTAAAAAAAAAAATAAATAAAATATAAAGAACCTGGGCTGAGGATTTAGCCCAGTTATTCTGGTTCAGTGCAAGGGCCCAGGTTTGATCCCCAGTAAACACAAACAACAATGCTGGGTGTGGAGACTCACACTCACCAACAATCAATACCACACACTACAAGGCCGGGCATGTGGTGGCTCACACCTGTAATCCCAGCACTTGGGAGGCAGAGGCAGGAGGACTGCTATGAGTGCAAGGCTGAGCTCAGGGCCAGCCTGAACTACAAAAGCAAGACCCTGTCTCAAAAATAAAAATGAAGGGCTGGGGATTTAGCTGTGGTTCCGGCACCTGTCACGTAAGAGCAAAGGCCCAGGTTCAATCCTCTGATTAACCACATAACATACTGGGCACGGAGACTCACACCCAGCAACAATCAGTACCACGTACCACAGTGCCAGGTATGGTGGCTCACGCCTGTAATGCCAGCATTTGGGATGCTGAAGCAAGAGGATTGCTACGATGTGAGTTTGAGGCTGAGCTCAGGGCCAGCCTCAACTACAAAGTGAAACCTTGTCTCAAAAAGTAAATAAATAAGTAAATAAAATTTTAAAATAAAATAAAAGGCCTAGGGATGTAGCTCAGTGGTTCAGGTGTAATATCCCTAGTTCATAAATAAATAAAATGTTTGATTATCATAAAAGGTTGCACAACTGTGAATGTGTTAAAACCCATTGACTTGACTGTGTACATGATGAAGCGGGTGTTTCTTTTTTTTTTTGCCCTGGCTGGAAGGCAGACTCAGGTCCTTGCCCTTGCCAGGCAGGTGCTATGCTGCTAAGCCATGTCCTCAGCCCACTTGACACTTAACATGAGTGCACAGTGTGGTATATGAGTTACAACCCAGGAAAGCCATTTTCAAAATTAACACTAAACATTTCCTCTAAAACTACTTTTTAGAAGCAGCACAATGATTCCAGGACTGAAACCAAAGATATCCAATGCTGTAAAATACAGGACACACCAATGCTAATAATGTCCTTTAGGAAACACAGCAGCAACTTAACCAGCCACGGTCTAAGAATACTCCCCTAACGGGGAGGGAGCCAAGGGGCTGTAACTTGATGCCGCTGGCTCAGCGGAGTGCTCTCTGACGACAGACACACGTTTCAGAATTCCCAGAACTCTGCCTCTCAGCCTTGGTGGGGCAGGGCCTTTTCTTTTCTTCCTTCTCCCAGTGTTACCACACGGAGAATCCCAAAGGGCTTTTTTCCAGGTTTTGAGTGTCCTGAATAAAGAATTGGACAAGACAAACAGAAAGGGTGGTGAAAGTATATATCTACTGACAGCAGAAAAGGAAAAATGCTTTGCAGGGTGAGAGCGAGCTGATTAAAAGGATCACAGCAACCCTGAGAACAGGAGAAGAGTTTTTTGAATCCAAAATGTCCGAGTTATCTCCCTTATATGCAAACGAAGCTAGAAAAGTCCTCCTGTCTGGCTGAGCACTCACTTAGCATCACGTCATGCATAAACTGTCCCGTGGGGGATGTGGGGCATCTTGGCTTCCTGGTGCATGTAAATTAAGAATTAGGAATACGGTCGTTTTATTTTAATCTTTTCAATTAAATTTCTTATGTTTTCATTTTTGTTCCCTTTCAAAATTTCATGATCAATTCTTTTATGTATTTATTTGAGAGAGAGTCTCTCTTTATAGTTTAGGTTGGTCCTCAACTCAGCTTTGAACTCAGCAATCCTCCCGCCTCTGCCTCCCAATGCTGGGATTACAGGTGTGAACCACCACGTTCAGCACCATGGTGTGTGGTACTGATTGATGGTGGTTGTTAGTCTCCACGACCGGCACTGCTGTATGTGATTTCTGGGGATCAAACCCAGTACCTTGCGCTTGCAAGGCAGGCACTGGAACCACTGAGCTAAATCCTCAGCCCTATGATCAATTCTTTTAAAAATTTATGAGCCTTTTCCTTCCTTTCTTTGATATGGTTGGCTAAGGGTTTGTCAATTTTGTTTATCCTTTCAAAGAACCAACTCTTTGATTCTTTGACTTTTTTGTATCATTCTTTTACTCTCCATTGCATTAATTTCTGCTATGATCCTAATAATTTCCTCCCTTGTATGAGCTGTGGGTTGGTCTTGCTCCTCTTTTCCTGGTAGCTGGAGGTCCAGCATGAGGTTCTCTTAACTCCCTCTATTTTCCTAGCATGGGCACTCACTGCTATGAATTTCTCTCCTAGAACTGCTTTCATTGTGTCCCATAGATTCCTGTATGTTGTACTGGAATTATCATTTAATTTTAGAAACTGTTTAATTTCTTAATTTCTTCTGTAACCCATTGTGGTCTGACAGTGTACACAAGGAGTAACTTTGATTCCTTTGCATTTATTTAAACATCCTGTATAAACTAGCATGTTGTCTGTTTTGGAGAATGACTTGTGAGCAGCTGAGAAAAATGTATATTCTGATTTTATGGGGTGAAATACTCTGTAGGCATCTAGTAAGTCCATTTGTTTGAAAGTTTGGTTCAGTTCAAATATTTCATTGTTGACTTTTTATCCAGCTGATTTGTCTCTTTGTGACAGTGGAATATTTAGGTCTAGTATTATATTAGTGCTTATCTGGCTTTTCATGCCCATTAATACTTGTTTTATATAGCTGAGTGCACTAGGATTCTTCCTCTTCGATTGTTACCTGTATGAGAATATAGTGTCCTTCTTTGTCTCTCTTGATGAGTTTTGGTTTGAAATCTACTTTTTCTGAAAATAAGATAGCCACTCCTGCTTGTTTGTGGTTTCCTGTCCCAGGAAGAATTGTTTTCCACCTTTTTATTTTCAATCTATGAATTTATTTCTGGACTAGGTAAGATTTTTGTATACAGCATATTGTTGGATCTTGCTTCTAAATCCATTCTGTCAGTCTGTGTCTTTTAATTGGCACATTGAGGCCACTGACACTAATGGTTATTACTGATATGTACTGATGTCATATCATTTTCCTGTTCTTGGATCTTTAATTCTTTGCTTTTCCCCTTTACACTAAGTGGTTTTCCTTGCTTAATGAGTTCACTCTGCTGGGTCTCATGAGATTATGACATTAATTGTATTTTTCTAAGATATTCTTTAGAATTTTGTGGAGTGCAGGTTACACATTCATGAAGTTTCTCAGACATGAGCCACCATGCCCGACATTGTGGTTATCAGTGCTGGGCTTACAGGTGTGAGTCACCACACCCAGCATTGTGGTATATGGTTACCTGGGATCAAACTCAGGACCCTGTGCTTGCAAGGCAGATGCCAGAACCACTGACCTATATCCCTAGCCCTCTGCATTGATTTTGAGGGATGGTTTTGCAGGATGTGTTAACCTAGGCTGGATTTTATTTTCCCTTAAGGCTTCAAATACTTCACTCCAGCCTCCCCTTGATTTGAGTGTTTGTATTAAAAGGTCTTCCATAATTCTAATAGGCTTTCCTTTGTATGTGATTTGTTTCTCTTTTCTAACTGATTTCAAACTTTCATTCTTCTGTTGGACATCTGGAATCTTGAGTATTATATGCCTGAGTGTAGACCTATTTAGATCACAGCAATTTGGAGTCCTATATGCCTCATTTGTCTGTATGTCAAATTCTTTTCCTTTTCATGATATTTTCTGTCATTATATCATTGAATAGTTTTGTTTTGTTTTGTTTGTGACAGGGTCTCACTTTGTAGTTCAGGCTGGCCCTGAGCTCATTATGTAGCCCAAGTGAGGCTGGAACTCACAGCAATCCTCCTGCCTTTGCCTCCTGAGTGCTGGGATTACACCACACCGAGAACTGTGGTATGTGGTACTGATTGCTGGTGGGCGGGATTCTCCATACCCAGCATTGTGGTATGTGGTTACCAGGGATTGAACTAGGAACCTTGAGCCTGCAAGGCAGGCACCAGAACTCCTAACCGAAATCCCTAGCCTTGTCAACAGTGTTTTAAATATATTTTTCACTTTCTCCTGCTTTCTCACCGACTCCAATGAGTTATGTTACTCTTCTTTGTATCATCTCAGAGCTGCTGGATTGATTTTTCATAGTCTCTTGGAATTTTCCATTAATTATTCCTTTCCTGTTCATTGGCTGCAATCCTATCTTCTATGTCTGGTATTCAATCTTCACATTCATTCATCTTATTTTGCAAATGTTCGTTGGAGTTTATCATCTTCTGGAAATCTGTTTGAAGTTTTTTAACAGATTCTATCACTTTCATAATCTAAGATTCTATCATCTTCCTAGTCTCTTCTTTAGTGTCATTATATCTTTCACTCTGGACAGTATTTCTGTTTTTATCTTAAAAAAACAGTGATTTCCATTTTACTAGATCCTCCTTTGTTACCAGCTCAGAGAGTCCTGGTGACTGAGCTTTAGTTTGCTATATTTCCTTTTCCCTGGATTCCTTTGTGGTGATGACCTTTGTATTTGGGTTTTTAAGTTTTTTCTCATTTCTATTTTTTTGTTCTTGCTGAGGTTTTTTTATTTAATTCTTGGCCCGCTGTCTAGACAAGGTTTACTCAAGTCTCTTTCTTCCTAATATTTGGAACCCTTAGGAGATGGCTACTTCTGGAGTTGTCCTCTTTGAATGTACAATACCCCTTAAGTGATCTCAGTTCTGGCGCACCATGAAATGTACTTAAACAGAGCAATCACATCAATTTGGTTAATATAATACAATCAGTATCATGAAAAATATTAAACATAGCACAGGAAATGACAAACTGTGGCAATCACTATTCTGATACTTTTAACCTCATGTGTTAGATTTGCGACCATATGTCACAGTTTAGAACTAATCACAAATATATTATTTACAACATACACGCCCTTCAATACAGCAGCATCAGCCTTTGGGAATAAAGGATCATCAGAGATTGGGAAATAGAGAAAAAGAGAGGGAGAGATTAGAAATAGGGTTGGGGGACATATAAGGATCACACAAACCCTAGGAGGTTGATAGAAGGTAGAGGATGAAAGACAGAGGAACAAATTCAAAACAGAACAGACTAACAGCAGCAGGACCACTAGAAACTGTATTCACTCTCCTATAATAATACAGAAGAAAACCAAAACACACAGATTTCAGGGAACTGATACTAACTAGAGGAAGAAAGGATTAAGGAACAAAAGAAAAATAGGGGTACCCAGCAGCAACAAGCAATCAGGAGATTATTTTTCCTCTCCTGTAAAAATAAGAGCAGTTGAGAGAAGAAAAAACCAGAAATTGGACAAACTTAGCTACAAGAAAGTAGAGAAAAATAAGAGAGAGGGCAGAAAATAGAAAAAGAAAGAAAAATGAAAAGAGAAAAAACAACAGCCATTAAAAAAAAAAAAAAGAAAAATGGCCGGGGATTTGGCTCAGTGGATCCGGCGCCTGTCTTGCAAGCGCAAGGACCTGGGTTCGATCCCCGGTAGCCACATACCATACTGGGCGTGAAGACTCACCCCAGCAGCAACCAATACCACATACCACAGTGCCAGGCGTGGTGGCTCATGCCTGTAATCCCAGCACTCGGGAGGCAGAGGCAGGAGGATTGCTGTGATGTGAGTTTGAGGCTGAGCTCAGGGCCAGCCTGAACTACAAAGCGAGACCCTGTCTCAAAAAAAAACCAAAAAAGAAAGAAAGAAAGAAAAGAAAAAGACAAAACCAAAAGGCCCTTCAAGGTGTGGACCTGATGTGTCCCATAGAAAATATGGGCAGTAGCACATAGATTGAAGTTAACTAGTCACAGGGAAATAGCCACAGTCCACTGATGATCATTCTGGCTTCTGATTGCAATGCCTGAGTGAAGAGTTCCTTGAGCTTCTGTGGGGTTGAAAGTCCTCCTGCCCTTCCCCCAAAGTGAGTCCTGCAGGTGGCGCTGGGCCCACAGACTCACCAGCTGTCATAGTCCACAGGTGGTCTTCACTCTCCCAGGGGGCGCTTTTCCAATATGGAAGACAGGGAGCTGGAAAGGGGGCTATGATGCAGCCATCTAAGGAAGGGGAAGCTGGAACTGGAGGGAAGCCATGTGGTAATCCCGCAGCTGGCTCTCTCGTCAGGGGAGACTCAGAACTTAATCCCTTTTCCATGCAGCCTGCGCCACTGGTGCAGGGATCCTCAGTTCCCTGGGGTGGTGGGCGGAGCTTTCTTACTGGGACCTCAAGCCCTGGCTCTTTGTGTCTGGTGCTGAAGTTTGAAGTAGGGTAAGGAAAAGTTGCTATTGATGTCTGGTGAGATACTGCCTTCCAATGATCTGCTTTCAACTTTATCTGTCCCCACAAATAACATTTTTAATCCTTCAGCTATTTAGTTTGAGTATCTTGACTCAGTCCCCATGTTTTGAGGAAAGAATTGCTTCTGATTTTAACAGTATCAACAGATGCAATCATATTCAATATGATGAACCTTGCATTTACACTTTCACTCTTTTTCAATACTCTTTGGTTTGTCTTCAGTTGCTATTAGCAGTTGTGTTGTATGGGGAAGGAGAGGGAGAGGGAAGAGATGGAGGGGTGGGTGAAAGAGGAGTGTAAGTTAGTATGGGGCGAGGCAGACAGCAGAAATAATCATAGTGGAAACAATTAGATATGGGGGTCAGATTCTGCTGGGTTATTTTAGTTACACTGAAGGGTTACTGTTAAGAAGATATGTGTTAAGATGAGGAAATATAGAAAGAGAGAAGTATACCTTGTAATTGAGAAAAGCTACAATGGTGTCAGAACCTGCTGATATATTTATACACCTGAAAAGTGGAAAAGGCACCAGAGAAGATGGGGGCTGTGTAAGGTAAGAGCAAAATGAACAGAACTGAGAGAACAAAAGGTTAATACGAGAGAAAACAGGAGTGAGAGAAAGCAGAATACAGCAAACTAAAAACTTGAGGGGAAAATTTTTAAAATTGGGAAAACAAGTAGAAAATAGTATTGCTATGGAAGCTTGAGGTGATGAAAAACACAGAGAGATGAGAAGAGGAAAAAATTATAGACACCAGTACAAGCAGTAACAACAAAAATATTAGCCTCAAAATCCAGGGGGAAGTCGGAGCAAATCCTCCAACGAGAGAATGCACATGTGGTTCACTACGCCTGAAAGCCTGGGTGTTCACTCAGTTTCTGTAATGCCTTAATCTCCACCTGCAGGCAGCCAGACAAATGCCCACCCTTTTCAAAATACAAACAAACCCAGTTTCTGGAATTCTCCTTCTGCCCCAGCCTACAGGCCAAATCCAAAGCTTTCCCTGGATTGAAAAAAAAAGTCATTTAGAAGAAAACTATTTAAAACAGGAACAAAGAATTCACAGAAAACAACATGTGAAGTAAGGATGAGAAGTTTGGCTTGGATTTGTCAGACAGGCACGGTGGCAAATGCCCATAATCCCAGCACTCAGGAAGCTGAGGCAGGAGGATCACAAGTTTCACACCAGCCTGGGCTCCCTAGTAAAACACTGTGCCCCCCCAAAAAAAACAACAAAAGAGGGCCAGGGATATAGCTCAGTGGTTCTGGCGCCTGTCTTGCAAGCCCAAGGGCCTGGGTTCGATCCTCAGTAACCACATACAATACTGGGCATGGAGACTCACGCCCAGCATCAACCAGTACCACACACCACAGTGCCGGGTGTGGTGGCTCACGCCTGTAATCCCAGCACTCGGGAGGCAGAGGCAGGAGGATTGCAGAGAGTTCAAGGCTAGCCTAGGCTACATAGTGCGTTCAGCACCAGTCTTAACTACAGAGCCAGATACTGTCTAAATAAATAAACCATTAGATAGATAGTGAAAGAGAGACAGATAGATAATGACAGATAGATAAAAGGCAAATCCATAGAGAGAAAAAGTGGACTGGTGGGGAAGAGAGAATGGAGAATGACTTTATGAACACAGGGATTCTTTTTGGGGGGGGATAAAAATGTAAAATTTGACAATGATCTTACTTGTAGTCACAAAATTCTATAAATATAGAAAAACTACTAAATGTGTACATCAAAGGAACGAATTTTATGGTTTGTGAATTGTATCGCAATGAAAAAATGCTTACTGGCAAATTCACAGAAAACACTTGCTATCTCACAAGGCAATCCTGTTCTAAGGCAGTAGGATCACAAAGTAGGCCTGGATCAAATGCAGACTCTGCCTCAGAAGATAAATACCAAACCAAAAAATAACAGCAATTGCGTTCTGCTGGTGGTGAGTACAGTAAGTCCTCCATTTATGAATTGATGAGCTCCATTCCAGGAGAACATTTGTAAGTCGGATTTATACGTATCTCTGGCATAGTGAGTCCTACACACCTTTGAGACAAATATACATTACATGTTGCTTTGCGTTTCCCAACATCCTAGGCTTTGAGTACTGTCCAGTGAGCACACAGCACACAGCTGTGACAGTGTCTGGCAAACATTAGCACATTCCAGGATTTGTTCCCATCCATTAATGTTCGTAATTCGAGGTCCGTCTGTAGCAGTGAAAGTTCTCAATGCCAGTGTTCCTAAGTCAGGACTACTGTACAGGGTTACCTACTTTAATAATCAGGAGTCTCCTGTACAGCTTAAGGAGCTGGAGCTGACCACAACTGGAAGACAAATCCATCATGTCGCCGGGGAGGACCCATGGGCTGAGTTTCACATACACCTTTCTTAGGACAAGAAACTTCCAGGAAGTGCCTCCTACTGATGACTCTAAGTGGCCTGATTGTTTATATAAAAAGGAACTGATGAAGTGTTGCTTTCTTGAGCTAACATACCATAAAGTTGTATGTAGTAAAAATCAACCTGCCCTCTATTTGGTTAGTTTCACTATAGGGTCTCACTGTATAGCCCTGGCTGATACTGAACTCATGATCCTCCTGCTCTATGCTCCCAGGTGGTAGGATTACACGAGTGGCCACACACAGGCTTTGGGCCTACACTCTTCACCGACTGCTACAGAGACAGAGGCAAGAAGGGAAAAAGTCATGGAAATGAAGGCCACAGGAGTCTTGTAACAGCAGTACTTTCTCTTCTTCCTTTTCCTTCTCCCTGTCCTCTTTCTCTTCTCCTTCCTCTTCTTCCTCTTTCTTTTGTTCGGTTATATTCTTTTTTTTTTTTTTTTTAGGTTTTTTGAGACAGGGTCTCGCTTTGTGGTTCAGGCTGGCCCTGAGCTCAGCCTCAAACTCACATCACAGCAATCCTCCTGCCTCCGCCTCCCGAGTGCTGGGATTACAGGCGTGAGCCACCACGCCCGGCACTGTGATATGTGGTACTGGTTGCTGCTGGGTGTGGGTCTCCACACCCAGTATTGTTATGTGGTTACCGGGGAATCGAACCTGGGCCCTTGCGCTTGCAAGACAGGCGCCGGAACCACTGAGCTAACTCCCCGGCCCTGTTCGGTTATATTCTTAAGATTGTCCAAAAATTATAAAATCAAGAATCACTTAGTCTTTTAATAAATAAATACAGTGAATCCTTACACTTAAACATATATATTACAGAAAAAGCATATTTCTATTAATCCTCCTCAAAATACCAGTCGCATGACGCATATTTAGCCCGTTGGTCTTGCCACTTTCTAAAGCAGTTCTGGAGGCCAGAGGTCCAGGACTACACACCCAGCTACCAAAGAAACTACGGCAGGAATTATGAATCCAAGTCCAGTCTGGACAACTTACCAAGGCCCTATCTCAAAACATAAGGAGATAAGGAGGACCGGAGAGATGGCCACGGGCAGAATATCACTGGATTCAACCCACTACCAGGGTGTGGCAGATGGAAAAATTTCAGAGGCAGGATGATTGTATGTATCATCTGCCCTCTGGGGACAGTAAAACGCTCACTGGCTCCGGTGCTGTCACTCGGTGAGGAGGCGCGTTCTGAGGGACATGTTTCTGGGCGACTCGTCACTGCGCTGCCTCACGAGCACTTAACCAGATGGCTTGGACCACCACTATGTGTGCAGCGGCTGCTGCCGGGAGTTCTGTGAGGCTGTGCAGGCCGCACTCCTACAAAGCAAAGCCCGTTTCCTTTGTCGTGTGGGGAAGGAGGGGTGACTGGGGGTATCTTTTTCTTTTGAGACAGGGTCTCGCTAGGGCACCAAGCACCAGGCTGGGCTGGAACTCACGGTCCTCCTGCCTCAGCCTCCCAGCACTGGCTTGTTCCGAGCCCCACGCCAGGCTCGTCCTTCGCGTTGCTCAGAAGAGGCTGTTAACTCTGCACCGCCCTGCTCAGCACCGCCCAGGGCTTCTCCAGTCTCTAGTTGGGCCCTTAGCTGTTGACAGCTGGGCCCCAGGCGCGGCGGGAAGGGTGTGGGTTGCTCCTGCTGCGCCTCCTTCCCTGACCTCTCCGCCCTGTCCCCGCACCGCACCTCCTCCCGCTGGAGTCAGGATTCTGCCGGATCCTCCCCCAGGTCCCCAAAGTGGAGGGAGAAGCCGAGAGAAAAGCTCGGGCACGCTCGCAGCGCAGACTGACTGTCATGATGAGACCCCAATGGAAGTGGGGCCTGAGGACGCCAGCGCCTCGAGCTTCCTCTCCGATTGCTGAGCCCAGGGCCGCCCGAGGCACCGGTCCTGTCCCACACGGTGACAGACTGTCCTCAGGAGGCCGGGCCAGCGCTTCCTCAGGTCGGGAGGGCTGCCTGTCGGGGATGAGGAAAGCACACCGCTGGCTCAGGGTTCGGCCGTTTTACCAGCTGCGCCAGCTGCGTCCAGCACTGTACGCGGGTGAGCAGGACTCAGGCCGGCTGAAGGGCAGCTTTGCCGGTTGCGGGACAAAGGCCGGCATTCTGGATGTTTGGCCCTTAGCCTGTGATCTGTCATCTTTCCTGGAGGCCCCACCCTGCTCTGACCACGGCACCTGCGTTCTGATTCCTCCTGGGCGGATGAGAGCGAGACAAGTTATGAAGGACAAGAGTTATATGAAAGCAGTAGTGAAAGATCTGCGTTAAAATGCTTTTGAACCATATTTTAGAATTTACCTAAATGTCTTTGGAATTAAACAACTGCTCAAAATGGTGCCAGTTCAACATGGCACAGCTAAACTTCCTGAAACAGGAGCTCTCTGGATGGCTTAGGAAACGAGTTTTCAAATTGAACTACATAAATTGTTGAGAGGAAAAAACATTGAAGGGTAAGGAAGTGTTGGAAGTGTTCTTCCAACTATTCCAGACCTCAATGAGCAAGACTGTTCCTTCTTTTCTTCAGTGTATGTGAAATGACATTCTGTATAATTCAGGATAAGGTGAGGGGAGACATGGTCTCACTGTGTAGTTCAGGCCGGTTCTGAGCTATGTATCCTAGGCCAGCTTTGAGCTTGCAATGACCCTCCTGCCTCAGCCTCCCTAAAGCTGGGATTTACAAGTGTGGGCCACCTTGTCCAATGTATGCTGTATAATTTCTTTTTTTTTTTTTTTTTTTTGATTTTTTGAGACAGGGTCTCGCTTTGTGGTTCAGGCTGGCCCTGAGCTCAGCCTCAAACTCACATCACAATCCTCCTGCCTCTGCCTCCCGAGTGCTGGGATTACAGGCGTGAGCCACCACGCCCGGCACTGTGGTATGTGGTACTGGTTGCTGCTGGGTGTGGGTCTCCACGCCCAGTATTGTTATGTGGTTACCGGGG